>JADDOH010000414.1:0-244658 GCA_016648135.1 Agrypnia vestita
CTAACTCTGATGTGGTTTGCAATGGATCCGCTTCCACAATAGCCTTCAATTCTTCATTATCAACTTTGGTCTCCGGCCGTCCACGGGGCTTGTTCTGCAGGTCGAAATTTCCAGAACGAAAACATTGGAACCAAAAACGCACTGTGTTTTCTTTTGCGGCACCGTCGCCATACACATCATTAATCCTTCGAGCCGTTTCTGCAGCACTGGTGCCACGGTGGAACTCGTACTCGTAAATAACGCGATATTTCAAGTTTTTCATTTTGTAAACTGAGTGACGCAAAGAAAAAAACAATTGAGGAAAAAACAAATGAATTATAATTTTCAAAACACAAATACATGAGTAAATAGCTGTATAAATTTGGATTTGGAATTCCTAACCAAAGAGAAGATATTTGAGATCAAATTTGCTAGTACGGCAAAACGCCAATTTCATATGTAAGGACCTAATACATATTTTAACAAAATGAATACAAATTGGATAAAAAGGCCTAATACTTATTATTTGTTTTGCTACACAGTAGTTTTGAGCACTAAAATAAAATGTTTAATATAAAATTTATCTTTGCTTTGAAGCAATGAAAATTGCAGTGAAAATTCAATACACATAAAATTAAATGCATTTATCTGATTCACTGCCCAGTGAAGTGATTCAGACCATGAATAATTAACGTCCTCGTGCAATTTTAATCGAATGAATGCATTTATTTTTGACGTAGAAAATCGCAGTTCAACATTTTTTTAAATGACTTAAAAAAGATTTATATAAAATGAAATATTCAGATAAATAATGGCCTAGTTGTGAAGCAATAAACTTTACATCGCGTAAGCGCGTAATATTGTACGGTAAACGCATAATTTAATCGAATAATGGGTGAAAGCTTTCATGATAAAATAAATGTATTATTTTAAACTTAATATATGATGCTTATTATTATTTTTTTTATTCTATGTAGATATTAATCTTATATTTAAAAAAAAAATCGAGAAAAAACATTAACATATGACTTGAGAAAACCATATAGATACATATGACATAAGAAAAGCCGAGCTAAAGGTCCTTGGAAAGCCAATAATCACCATTTTGTTTTGTTAAGAAGGCGCACTCGACATCTTTAAACACCCGGTGAACATCTAAAGGGTTGATGGTCTCAAATTAAAAATATCATGTAAGTAAAACCAGTCTGATCGCATATACTAATATTAGGTCCTTACATATGAAACTGGCGTTTTGCCGTACTGGCAAATTTGATCTCAAATATCTTCTCTTTGGTTAGGAATTCCAAATCCAAATTTATACAGCTATTTACTCATGTATTTGTGTTTTGAAAATTATAATTCATTTGTTTTTTCCTCAATTGTTTTTTTCTTTGCGTCACTCAGTTTACAAAATGAAAAACTTGAAATGTCGCGTTATTTACGAGTACGAGTTCCACCGTGGCACCAGTGCTGCAGAAACGGCTCGAAGGATTAATGATGTGTATGGCGACGGTGCCGCAAAAGAAAACACGGTGCGTTTTTGGTTCCAACGTTTTCGTTCTGGAAATTTCGACATGCAGAACAAGCCCCGTGGACGGCCGGAGACCAAAGTTGATAATGAAGAATTGAAGGCTATTGTGGAAGCGGATCCATCGCAAACCACATCCGAGTTAGCTGCAGGCTGCGGTGTTAGTGATAAAACTGTTTTACTCCACTTGAAGCAAATTGGTAAGGTGAAAAAGCTTGAAAGGTGGGTACCTCACGAATTGAGTGAAGCAAATCAACAAACGCGCGTTGACTGCTGCGTTGCATTACTCAACCGGCACAATAATGAAGGGATTTTAAATCGAATCATTACCTGTGATGAAAAGTGGATCCTGTACGATAATCGGAAGCGCTCATCGCAATGGCTGAACCCTGCCGAACCAGCCAAACCATGCCCCAAGCGAAAATTGACTCGAAAAAAGTTACTCGTGAGCGTTTGGTGGACTAGTGCTGGTGTCGTTCACTACAGCTTTCTTAAATCTGGCCAGACGATTACGGCAGATGTCTATTGTCAGCAACTGCAAAACATGATGGAAAAGCTAGCTGCTAAACAACCGAGGCTGGTTAATTGCTCTAGGCCACTGCTGCTTCATGATAACGCTAGACCATACACTGCACAACAGACGGCTACCAAATTAGAGGAGCTTCAATTGGAATGTCTAAGACATCCACCGTACTCTCCGGACCTTGCCCCAACAGATTACCATTTTTTTCGAAATTTGGATAACTTCTTGCAAAGGAAAAAATTCAACTCCGATGGGGCAGTCCAAACCGCCTTCAAAGATTTTATTGATTCCCGTCCGAATGGTTTTTTTTGTAAAGGGATCGATGAACTACCTATGAGATGGCAAAAGTGCATAGATAGCAATGGTACATACTTTGATTAAATAAATATATTATAATTTAAAAAAAATCGGCTTTATGTTCCTCTCATACTAAACGCCAATTTCATATGTAAGGACCTAATATATAAAGAGGTAAATTTTGTAAGCTTGGATGAAGAAGGAAACCATTCATCCGAATTCGAAAATTTTTTCACTAATATTTAGAAATGGTTTCAGGGTGGACATAGACTTTACATTATCCTGTTAAAATAAAGGAGCTTTTTGTGGTGACCTATTTTACAACTTAAATCGACAAAAAATGAAGAATGAGATACTTAAATACTTTCTATATAGATGTTATAGAGCTCAAAAAGTTCAATAGATAGACCGCGACGAGATATATCTATATGTTAAGGTTAATACACAAATTGATAAAAAATGACTAAGTTACTAAAAATCTATGCGTGCAAAGCCGCGTGGGTAAGCTAGTTCATTACAAGAAAACTCATGACAATATATGTCACCGACACTACATTACCATGAAATATTACACGGGATTATTAGCTAGTACCTACTTAGCACAATACTGCCAACGGTAGACTCTGCACACGACACTATATTGGAAGCCAATACATTTTTCCCCTTTTTCTATATATTCTAAATATGGTGACGCCATTTTACCAAAACATGTTGAATCATTCTGTCAGACTCTTGAAAAAAATTCACAAGATAAAATAGTAACTGTTTTCTTTGCGGGAGTTACTATTGAAGTTCATAACTGTATATTATGTTTAACTTTATAACGGTAGTTTTAAAGTGATTTAAAAACGGGATTGATAATAAAGTTTGGAAAAGAAAAAGCGGAACTTTTTTACAATAAAATCGGTTGAGTTTATTTGAAGTGCAAATGAAACAACCCTCTGCAATACCATAAAATCTGCATTGTAAATGCAGTATATATATTAAGGTAGATCCATAAGTCCTCCCCATATTGAAAAATAAACATTAACGGTAAAAGAAAAAACAATTTTTGGCCGGTTGCCCAAATAAAATGGATTACTTTGATGAAGTTGTTCTAAGAACAATGAGGTAAAACATATCGGGAAAGAAAAGTGATTTATATTAAATAACTCCGTACAATTTAAAAAAATGTGTAGATATTAATTTGCTGATATGAAAAGGCCAAAAAAACATCTGATACGGGTATGTTTAACAATATTCTTTTCTTGTCTGTTTATTGTTTCACTGGTCTGTTTATGGAAGCTTATATTAAATATATAACAGTGCGGTATATTTAATATAAGCTTCACTTAGAATTGAAATGTGAGCTTATACTAAGTAATACAGTACGCTAATTTATCATATTTCACAAGTATATCTTATTTCACTTATCAATTCGTAGATATAAAAAATGTTGATATTTAAATATCGCAATTTGTATCTTTTTATCAATGTATTCAACATTTCTCTATTTAATAGTTCTCCCATACAGCTTATACGTGTTCTTCCTCTCGAACGGTGAAAAATTAAATTTAAAAATTGTACCTTGAGTATCAAGACTATCTATAAAAATACTAAATTTAAGTTTAAACACAACACAAACTTACTCATATTATTGTTACGTGGCGTGGCTCGCCCGAAAAATGAAATGGCACAACTCGTAAAATAAATCTTTTATTATCGCTTGTACATTATCTCTAACATTTTACAATCGCTCGCAACGCAATACCCCTCTATTTTTTTATTCAAACACAAAAGAACTGCTCTCTTTTGTTTTTCTACTCGGGTAAGAACCCTTCCATTTCTTCGCTATTTATTTAATCATGTTAGTTCTTATTTCAACCACTGGGCATACCGGCCCGCCGTTCTGTGCATATGACACTTTTCTATGGAACTGTCAAATGTCAACGAACAGCTCGTTACATTATTAAATGTTTTGTGAATTAAATCAAGCACATGAAGAAGGATGCACGAATATACGGTATACTTGAATTTACTTATTTCTATTCTAGAATTCAAGTATAAAAACAGTATTGAAAAAAATAAATTATAAAATAAAAATCTATAATAAAGATTTTTATATAACAAAAGTACTTTTTTAATAATATTTTAAACTAAAACATTGATCCTTTCATCTTAACTCACAGACATAAAATAACATTTGTACTTTTACACTTGTGTATGATTCAATTAATATTTTTTATATTGTTTACTATTATTAAACCTATCTTTATTTTTTGACATTCTATAGTTCCGTAAGATTACATTATTTAAAGATTTATGAACGTTCTCAAAAATATTCGATTTGGTTTGATGAAAAGCCCTTAGTAAATCAATGTAGCTACTTTTAGAGAAATGGTGAGATAAAATCAAAATACTTTAAAGGATTCAAACTAAGTAATAAAAATAAATAAATATGTAATCCAGAGAGCTATCTCAAAAATAAGACCATTGGAACTTTTCGCTGTATTTCTGAAATGGTGTGACTGTGTATACATATATAAATACATAAAAAAAATATCGTGTAATCTTATCTTCAATTTTTATTGTTAAATTATTATTAAGTACCTATATATTGTAAACAAGGATTTTATATATCAAAAAGTAATATTTGTTTTTCAGAAAATTGGTTATTTATGTAAAAGTGGCAAAGATATAGCGTGAGTATTGTAGAATGCGAATAAGTATAAAATGGAATTAGCAAAAATCTCTTTTAGTTAAAACGGCGCTGTAATAAAAATATTGAAAATTTAAGTTTACATAATGAAGAGAAGAGGGGGAAGGATAAGTATTAAAATTTGTTTTGCGTAGTGTCTCTAAGATAAAATATGAAAAAAATTGTTTATATCAAATTATTTATGGGTTTAGATAAAAAACCGATAGCCAGATATTCAATCAATTATAGGTAAATCGTTGTTTTCGGGAAAGGAAAAATTCCGGGATTGGTTCCTGGTAACAACCAAATATTATTTCTCTGTACCTTTTTAATTTATTCATCGTAATAGTGTTGGATACCATTATAGAAAATTGAAATATAATAAAAAGTAAACAGTGATTTTATTTTTAAAAATTTCGATATAAGTAAAAATAGTTTAAGAAAATTTCGGGAGACATTTTACGTCTCGACGAGATTCTTAAGAGAAATGTATCAAAAGCTCAGCCCCCTGCTCGTACAAAGTGATTTCATACCGAAAGACTTATTCAATTATCACGTCGCAGATGTTCGTCATGGGAAAAAATGTCTGAAGCAGAAATTTCGAGTTTTCTCGCTTTCATAATTCTTATTATTAAAGCGAGAAAACTCAGGAGAAACGCATTTAAAGATTCAATTAAGATAATTGACTGCGAAGAAAGGTTAAGAAGTCGAAGAATTGCATTAGCTGAAACACGTTAATCTATAAAAGTGTAACGTAAATGTTACACTTTTATTTACGTAATTTAAGAGTCTAGTACTAATTTTATGGTCGTAATTGATAGCAACAGAAAGATCAATCAACTCCAAATTCTCTTGAAAATAAAACCGTGTCTTGGGGAAACAAAAAAGCATTATTTCAGAATAATGTTTTATTTATCTGTGTACTTCGTTATTGTTTCTTTAGTTTTATGTAAACGTTATAATAATAACAAAATTCAATACTGTGAAAAATGTCACCTATTCGATTCGACCTAATTGGTTCGATTTAAATCACAGGGCATGTGGAATTGTTGTATGCATCAGGAAAGTGTTAGCATTACTGACATTAGGCATTACTGTCAGTTTTATGATATTTTTAGTTAGCGATTGTATTTAGAAGAGTAAGGATCTATAACCCGTGAGTTAAAATTTTTATCAAAAATAATAAAATAACAGTACAGTAACAAAGGTGTAGGACACATTTTTTTTTTAAATTTAAAGAAAAGTTTATTTATTATTTGTATAATGAAGGCAGAAAAGACATTTATTGCCACATACATTTTATACGAGGAATAGAATGGTGCAAATAGTATACAAGAGAGGTGCAGTGAGAACAAGATGAATTTTTCCTAAGCACATCACCACATCACAATAATTAAAATATTATTCAGATTTAAATATTTCATAATATTCTGCCAAATAAGTATTGAATTTTGATTTTTTAGATTTTTTAATGCTCTCAGAGATCAAAAGGATTTGAATAGAGAAAAAGTGAAGAAAACACATATTTTCCGAACCGAAAAATACAATTCATACATAGGTATGAATTGTATTTTTTGTGATGGATAAAATTAACAATGGATTATGTCATTAAAAACGTATTTAATAGCTTTTCCAATAAATATTATTTTATACTAGGAAGAAAATGTAAAATATGGCTTTATCTGAATGGAAAAACCTTCGACCGCCATCATAAAGTACGATGTTCCACGATGTTTGGTTGCCTATATATTATATATATAGGCACATATGTAAATGGAAGGAAAACACAGAATTGATCATACAACGTGATTACACACAATAATTTGGTAATTGTTTCCGCACTTTAAAATGCTGTCTAAAATGAAAAATATTTTTGATTAATGATAGACGGGAGCATTTTTAAATTTCCATTAAGAAATACAATGCGCAATTTGTCAAAAGTATAAACAATTTTTAAGGTTGACGAAATAATTAAGATATGATAATTATTTGGGCTTAACAAAAATTCCAAAGATAATGAAATTCGCCTCACTACAGATACAGCACAGCTTAGCGTAACTGCGTAGCGCTTGATAACCAATCTGAAAACGAGCCATTATTTTTTAATTTAATAACGTTCTTTTTCAACCAATTGCTGAAAGAAGGTCTTTTCAAATGATGGCAGTATTGTTATAAATTCATCTTAAAATTTATATAATCTTATATAACAAATCGCTCTAAGCTCAACGAGGGGATCAGTAGATGAAAAAGCTACCTCCCTTTTTCTGTTCGTACGAGTATTTTAAAAATTTAAAATAACATTGAATCAATACTGTTATCTCGAGTAGGTAACACCGCACAAATACAGGAACTAGCTACCCCACCCCAATTTCCGTAACCGCCGTTGGCTGACCATATTATTTTTCTTTGCACAATATTGTGGGTAGGTACCCTTCATCGCGAAGCAAATTTCGGAACGACCATATTGGGAAATATCGAAAAACGCTTTAAAATAATACGTACCGTATGGTATACCGGATTAAAAAAAATGTGTCCGCGTTTTCAATATAAAACAATATTGTGCAAGGGGATTGCGCAGGACAGAATCGCTAAATTGGATGACGCTTGAGAGAGGGGTGGAGAGGGAGGCGCATTTTCATAGGGTGGGTCGTTCCCGGACTGGACAGTGTTTAAAGTTTATGGTACCCCGCATTTTAATCAAACTATGCTACATAAAATAACGGTAGAATTGCCGTTAATTTTCCTTTATTTTAAAATATGGTTATATGTTTATTATTTGATGCTTTCTTTTCATATGGTAGTAATTATATTTAAACGTTACTTACGAGAACTTACGCTGTTTTTTCGGGGAGCTATCACCAAGGATACAATACCACTTGCAAATTCTCGTCTCGTACATGTCACGTTAAATTCTGTTAGCATAGGATAAAACTGCTTACTTTACGTTGAAAAGATCTCAACTGCTGAATGCTGTCACGCTATATAACTACTGTCAGGCTTTAATAATATTTTTAATTGGATTTTATATTATTTGATGTACACTCAGAAATAATAAATACTCAGGAACGTGCCCTAAAGTAGCTGAATTGAAACATCCAGAATTAAAAAACTCATTTCGGACCATTATTTGAAATGTATTTAAAAAACTTTTTTATTCTATATTAGTAATAAACTAGCTGAGTCATAAACAAATGTTAATTGTTGATTAATTCACTTAAAATAAGACAAAAATTAAAAAAAAACATAAGTAACGTACACTCTTATTAAGAAAAATTTTTTTTTTTAAATGTTTAATGTTTTTCAGACTCCGTCGTATCATTATTTGACGGCCAGTTTTATTATTCCGCAACCAAAAACTATCATATTTAATTTTTTAAAACGAAATTAGACCTTACTTCGCTACTTTTATCGCAAAAGCGAGAACTTTGTTAAATGTTATATTTTTATACATTTTACGGATTTCTGTCGCATAATCATAGTACAATATCAGTAATAACAGTTATGGATACAATATGTTCTAATGGGCTTTTACCAAAATAAGTGATAATTATTTGCGCTATACTGGGGCACTCTGCAACACGCTGTAATTAGAGTAAACTGGGTTGTAAAACTTTATAGAGACGAAATAATGTACACGCTCCCAACCCTTTTGCTGGAGCGTTGCTGATTAAATTGGATGGTAGAGTTACTTTATCTTTGAACAAATCACCCCGTAGGTTGTTCTTCTAATAAAATGAGGCTAGTACGCTCTATAATATAATAAAACAAGAAACACTGTATATTCAACATACTCCATCATCATCGAAAGTAACTATTATGCAATCATGTAGGCCTCAATATAACTATGCCAATCTTTTCCATGTCACTCAGACCGTTTTTTTTAAAATATATTTTGTCTATCCTTCGAGACTTTGGACTAGGGTCGGCGGTCGCCAAAGTGGTGGTCCTTGAAAATGTTTTTCAATATATTTTTTTATATTTATATATTTATTTAACAATATATTTAGCACTGAAAATTGCCATTTACTATTTTTAACACCGTTCACGTATTATTCTCTGTTTTGTATCGTCTGAGTAATCTAATGGGCCTACCACACGCACAAATATCACAACACTTTTGCCTGCGCAGGCCGGTATGTACACGAAACACCGTGCGTGTATTATCAACTACACGCACGGTGTTCCGTGTACAAACCGGCCTGCGCAGGCAAAAATGTGGTGATATTTGTTAGTATGGTAGGCCCATATGCAATAGTGATGGTATTTTAACCGGTGACACACTAACCGTTATTTGAGATTTGTATCTGATTGCGCTGATAATTGCCAACTGATCTTTTGCAATTCGATGGGCAACTATCGGTACTTGAGCAAGCACAATTATATCTTAGTTATTAATCATCGATATAATAAAATTCAAATCTCAAATAACTGTATCGAAAATAACCGGTTAAAATAATAGTTTAACCATCACTACTAAGCAATTAGGCTTACGATTAAGTTTGGGTGTCACTGCCAATCATGGGAGTTGGAAACTTTTAGAATACAGGTACTTTCAAAGACTATATTTAATTTTAAACATGCACTTTAGCTAAGTTTCCTTAAGGGGGGGGTAAGGTATTTAACTTTTTTTTTGTATTTTATTTTTAATTTTTTAAATGAATGTATAATATCGCAAGAATATTGTGTCAAAATTTCAAGTCAATCGGAGCAAAATTGACGAAATTATGAACATTTGAGCGATACTAAGACTGATTTTCTATACCTGCTCGGGCAGCTAAGAAACGCGCTCACCTGAGGAGTACCGGATGTGCTATTGTATTGGAAGAGTTTTGCGTAGACAAAGACAAAAAGATGCTGATGATGAAAGCTCTTTGCTGTGTGAACGATTATGTGTAAGTATAAAATAAGTGTTGAGTTTTATTTTGAATTTTACAGTGTGCAAAACTTTAAAGCGTTTTCCCCACATCTCACGTTTTCAAAGTCGGTGTCCATCATAACTTCAAAACTCTGCACCGATCCTTTTGAAATTTTGAACACTATTTCTGTACATAATTTACGAGGTAACGCTGGAGACTTTTTTCAAATTTGTTATTAATTTTTATTTTTTAATAATAAATTAGTCGATATTTTTCGCAAAAAATCGCGTTTTTCCCTTCAAAGTGTTCCAAAAACTTGAAAAATTGAAATTTCAAAAAACCCTCCCAGCGTTACTTGGGAAAACCTATTATCTAACGAATGAACTTTGATTTTTTGATTTCAGATGATCTAGCACCAAGTTATGGTGGACACCGCAATTCTTCTTTTTTCCGAGACACGTCCGAATAATTGCTGCCATTGCCGTATTTTTTAATATTTCGCCTTGAAAATTTTACACAATATTCTTCAAATGTCATACTTTAATGTAACATTAGTTTTAATAAAGAGGTTTTAACTGGGTCGTCACAAAAAATTCACAAAAAATGCCTTTTTTTGTACGAATTAACCTTACCCCCCCCTTAATTCAAGTTTGATTTATTCACAAATAATACGCTGATGAAACTATTAAATAGTATATCTGCTAAAGATCTTGAAAGATAGTCTCGAAAAAAGCTCATCAATTTTTTCATTGTTAATGCGTTCAGCAAATCTTTGTTAGCAAGGTGAATAATAAACTTTCAAATTCAAATAAGTATTCCATTAAAAAATTCAGACACTCAAGATTTATAATTTATTTGATGTGATCAAAGTTGTGTTCGTTACTTCGCTACTATTTTCATGGAGAAAACAAGAGTTGATATACGATGTAATATTTTTAAGTACATTTCTTGATATTCATGAAAATTAAACAAATGTACCGTTCACAAAGAAGTGTAAACAAAAGTGGGTTTTCTTCGAAGAATTTAATATTTATTAAAACAACTATAATGAAATGGGTTTGTGGTTGTTGGTTTGCAAAAAGAGGAAAAACGATTTTGAAGCACAAACACAGAGAGCTGCAAACTTTGCTTTCTTTTTAAAAAAATAAATTTGGGATAAACAACGTTAAAACTATTTCATATATCAGGATTATTGTTCTGCAGAATATATTTTATAAAAAAGTGATATTTATTTGTAAATCTTAAAACTGATATTTAACCGTTTACTTTGGCTCACATGACACTAATAAAAAAATATATAAAATTAAGATAATATTCGCTAGAACATTCCATTCTAAATAAAAACTAAATAATTACTATATGAATATATTATACGTTAATTTTAATTAGTTGTTAATTATATTAGATTCAGTCTTGAAGAACTTTTTGATTTATAACATTTCTAAATTATCTAACCTAAGGCCTCTTTTATTTGTACGTAAAATTTCGATGCCTTCTTAATTTTTTTAAATGTGGCCTGTCTCCAATAGCTGGTTTGCGAATTCTGAGAAATTATTATTATTAAGACATCTTAGGTATTCTTTGAAGAAACTAGCTCGATTGTGCCAAGAGGTGGTATTGATTCACAGATAAAATAATGTGGTCTATAAAATAGAAAAATATTTTTTTAAAATTATAAGGTGTTGAAAATGAAAAAGAATTCTTTAGAAATAAAAAATATATAGTGTTTTCTGTATTCTACTACTTAAAGACATCTAACATTAACAATTAAAGAACATAAGACTAGACATTCACAATTAGAGAAGGTACACAGAATTGTATACTTAGGCTGTAATGTAAATGAAAAATGGGAACCTTCTGTTGAAATCAAATGCATTGAGCAAGTTCGTGCAACCTTCATGCGTATAAAAATGATGTTCTACCGGCATGATCTCAATCTTCGATTACGGATGCGAATGATCAGATGCTACGTGTTCTCAATATTATTTTGTGGAATGGAAGCATGGACGCTTACTTAAAAAAAGATAAGACGACATGAAGCATTCGAGTTGTGGATCTACCGAAAATTACTCAAGATAAGCTGGATGGACGGTGTCACGAATGAAGACGTTAAGGTTCGTATTAGGGATTCGAATCCCGTCCAATTTTCAATACCTATGAATCCCAGAAATAATAAACATAATCCCGGGAATGTTTTTTATATAAATGTCCAGTCTCAGGGAGAATTGTCGAATGCTCATGGATAATAAATAACCATATTTAGCTGCCATACGCAATCGTAACAATGTAAGAAAAACAATAAATCAGTTTATATTAACAAATTTAGAGGAATAGAGCTCATTTAAGAGGATAAATAATGTGGTTCACGAGAACATCACCTCGAATTGGCAAATAAATATCTGATAACAATACCTCCAACGAATGTGGAAGCTGAACGAGCTTTTTCAGCAGCTGGCTACCTGGGTACCAAAATTAGACCCCGGTTATATTGATGAAAGACTCGATGCTTTGATACTACTTCGGGCACAGAATTCAGAATAATGTTTTAATTGCCTAGTTATTTTCTTCTCTGTTTTATTTTATTTGTATTATATTTATTGTCAACACGGAATGTTATTTTAATTGTACCTGTATCTTTATTCATTATCTTTTCTTAAACAAATTATATTTTATATTAAAATATTATTTACTACACATCTATTTCCATTATCAAATGTACACAATTTTTACAATAAATGTCTTTACTAGTATAAATCATACTAGATATTTTTGACCGATTATATCAAAGTTATTTATATGTATAAATAATTAATAATGCCATGCCCGGGACCAGTCCCGGGATTGTCAAATTCTGATCCCGAAATCCCGGGATCAAAATTTTGGCTCGGGATTAGATTCCCTAGTTTGGATGAACAAAGAAAAAGAAATAATTAAAACAATAAAAATTCGAAAAGTCGGGGCCCTTTTGGAAAAGGAGCACAACATTGCTGAAATATTAATTTAACAACTGCTGACAGTGGTTTGGCAAATCTACTGTACAGCTACTTCAGGCCGCAGTGAATAAAGTTGTAATGACCCTGGTAGTTAGAGGGTCCTAATCATTAGACGGTATTTCTAGAGATGCTTTCTATTATATGAAAAATATTATTCAGTCGTAAAATAGTTGACGCGAGTTTAATTTTATTATTATATTTTTCATTTCGACCTCCTGGTCGCGGACAACCACTGTGGTGGACCAGTTAGATAGTAGGGCATCGGCCTTGATACATTTAATAATAATTTAGTATAGCTCCTGGTCCGGCACTAGAGTGAGACAACCCATTGAGTGTGTGTTGAATATATAAGGCGAAGCAAATCTATAAAACAAATCTTTCCATTGCAACTCAATATAAATCATATTCTTATCACGGCTAACGGTGTAAGATGACCCTAATGTGGGTCCTACTAAATAATGAAGGTTAATAAGTAGCAAAACATCGCGTTTAAAATACAATATATTGGATTATTAAATATCTCACTATTCTTATATGTGAGCGCGCGACGCTCTGCATAA
Source organism: Agrypnia vestita (assembly GCA_016648135.1). Lineage (NCBI taxonomy): Eukaryota > Metazoa > Arthropoda > Insecta > Trichoptera > Phryganeidae > Agrypnia > Agrypnia vestita. The sequence continues at coordinate 13,414 of JADDOH010000414.1, forward strand.
CGACTACAAATTGCGTTGCAACTACATAATGATCGTGAGATAAATTATATTCTTCTATGAAATATTAAATAATGTATTCTATACAATATTAATACTCTGCCTGTGCTAACTATACATTTAACTAAAATATATATTATTAACTGGAAATAATTATTCTGTGAAAATTGCGCTTTTGAATGCAATATTAACTAAAATATTTCTAACATCTTGGGTTCGCATACTATATTGAAAATACCTAATGCCCTTTGCATTTACTAAGTATATTACCTAAATAGCCACAGCTATACCATCCTGTCCGTCAGGGACTAAACATAAAACATAGTTATATTTCTAAAAGTGCTACCTCTTACGCGACAAAAATACCTATTGCAGTCGGGCTATGAATATGAACTATTTCCGCCTCATAATGGCGCCTGGAACCAATACTAAAAAACCTCACTAGGAATAATAAATGCGACTAAATCTCGATAAATACAATATATACTATTCGTAATACGTCGTTGAATTGGCACATGATTCGTCTAATGGATGAAGGACCCCGTTGTGTATCGTAATAACTTCAAATTCTTTTATAGGAGCAGTGTGGAAACAATTGCATAATATTACGTAATAAAAACATCTAACGAACCTAATAATCTATACATTTATGTTACAATAAAATACGTTCACCAGAAGAATTCGTGTATTAGAAATAAAACATTTTCGATTTGAGACAAACCAGTAAAATCGTTCGAACGGCGCAAAGGGAAAAATTCACACATATTAAATAACACTGAAATTAATAATTATAAACACTTTGTATTAGCAAATTCTTACCTTGAATGGTTTCGTTCTAGACGTGCATGAACCTGTTCATATTAATTCCATGGGAAAATAATACATATATTTTCTATCTACGAAATAAGACATTTTTGAAGCGAAACTTCTTTATAAATAAGTAGATAAGGTCTCGGGGATGGTTTGTTCGAAAGGATTCTACAACAGCCCGTGAGTTTATATGAAATAATAGTTTCTTTGAATGCTAAATTTTGGTTTTTAAACCCTCAGCATCTCTGCTGAGAGGGGTAGAGGCCCCGCGCCCGCCTAAACCCGGTGGCCGACTTCCTAAGTGACTAAACGGCCCCCCCTTGTTCCTCCGGAACTTACTGCATCCCGAGACTCTATCTCTTCTTTACGAGATGTGATCCTGTGACGCCTCTCTTTTAGGCTTATAATTGAGAAGGCCGTACTCTTTTGGTACGAGTTTCTGATGATGTGTGTTGTCTTGAGGCGCCTTTCTTTTAGGCCGGTGTTTGAAGAATCATGTACTCTTTTGGTACGAATTGATGACGACATTAGCCTCCTTTGCGGGCATAGTCAGCGATGTTACAAATTATTGTGCAATCTCATTATGCCTTTTCAGAATGGCGTCCCACGATTCTGCATCTTGCAACATTTACTTTGGTCAAATGTTAGAGTGTTAGTAACATATTTATAATATCCCAGCTATTCCATATGAGTGAATGATTTTTATACTGATTCTAGCTCTGTCTTTTTACAGAGGATGAAATAGAAGTTAACGTTTTCTATTGAGATTTCATAGCATTCAGGCATGAAAATCCTTCCAAAGTCAGAGAATTCACGACGTTGGTTCACGCTGTTTTTGAGCAGGATGAGGCGCGAAGGTCGAGTCTAGTGGCCACTCCGATCAACAAGGGAGGTCCCGCTTTTAAGAGTACCTCACAGGGGCTTGCGCGAATTCCAGGCTTATGACACGAGCGTCATCCACAACCTCACCTAGCTCAACGTTCGTAAACCAGAAAACTCCAATTTCAGTTAGATCTCCCCATTCTGTCCTTTACTCGTCGTTCTGAAGCTACTTGTTAAGCCGGATATACCGAAGTACACAAATCATAAAGAGTTAGCTGAAGGCCGGATTGCGCAATACTTATGCAATACAATTATTATAAGGCTACTAAGCGTTTCTTATAGAATTACGTGTATTCAATTGTTAGTTCAAATAGTATGAAAATCCCCAGACTTTAAAATATGTTCGTCCGGAAGAATTTCTCGTACGATTTGGATTGATATCTGGTTATGCAATACATATGCAATACATAACGCGTCGACAATATTATGAATCTATTAAGCACTGCTTATAGAGCTCCGTAAAATCAATTGTTAATACAAATGGTATGAAAATCCCCATGCATCAAAATATATTCGTTTGGGAGATATTCCCGTACGAATTGAGCCAAGATCACACAAGAAATCGTGATATTAATTATACATTATTGCTCCGATTTTAAATCTTCCCAAAATAAATACATTTCAATAGTGAAAATAATTAATCGATAGATAATATAAATGTGTTCCTTAGCTGTTACACAGTGGCGGTATGATCCTCTCTGGTACTGATGAATGGTAGATTCCTCCATACGTCCGGGCAGCAACTCCGTCCGCAAATGCTGTTCTGGAACTCAGGGCTCCGTCGGTAGTCTGTTGGGCAGCGCTCCCGCTCGCAAGTCTGGTCTCGAACTGAAGGGGCTGAGTATATCGTGTTCGCTCCTTTTATACTCTCGATTGCACCATATCTTCGAAATCCACGCTAGTGCAGTGACTCATCCTATGAGCGATGACCTCACCGCCGGCGCTCGCCATTGGCCGGATTCAGTCAACAGGACGGTCGCCTCCGGCTCAACCCGTCGAAGGCAAAGCGCGCCTGTGATTGGTCCGTTTCGTTAAAATAATAGTTAAGCACCCGCTACACGCGAGACTTACTGTTCTGATTCAAAAATAATAAAGGCTCGTTCGCACCTACTCACAAGGTCGAGTCTATTAGGATTGGCAAACGATATTAATTTAACACAGAATTATATCTATGGTATAATAAAGATCTAAGAAATATTACTTGTATAGCTGAATATTCAATATTTTGTTAGCCTCTTGTAATACATAGAATCTTAAGAAGAAATATATCAGGCTTTTACTTTTAAACGATTCAAACCAGAAGAAATATATTTTTGATGTCCATACTTGGCTTTTTGAATATTATTATTTTAAGATTTTCTAAATTTATTAAATCTATCTCTATGTCGACCATCACAGCTTCCCCCTTATTTAGAGAGAGGAATGATCTATCAGATCGAGCCTATCTGCTAAATAACCCAATAGGATAGTATATTTCGTGATACCTATTAAGAGTTTCTAAAATTCCTTGGAAAATTAATCGTTGTTCTTTCCTTTCTCCGCGTACTATATTTCTATTAGGGTCGAATTCCTTCTCAACGGAACCTTCTTTGCGTATTTAAGCTACTGTAAACCATCTGCCTGTCATTCAAATGAAAAGTGTACAACTAATATAAATATAAGATTTGAAAGCAAAAGGGACTGTATCTAATTTATTCAATTAACTGAAAAGGTTCGATTCTTCATAATCGATTGAATGCCTCAGTAATCTCATCATTGTGTCTGCTAACCACTCAAGCTCCATCCTGTTATCAATAATCCATAAGACGCCCCTTCCCCCACTTTGTTATCCTCCTTGCTTCCCTTACAATGGTACACTCCTAGTGTTCACCACCTCGCAACTCTATAGTACTATCCCCAGCATATACCTCCCTTCCCCCAGAATATACTCCCACTAACACTCCCCACATCCCCTTCAAGCTATACAAACCAACTCAACCGAGTAAATATTAACTGTATATTTCTCCTATGAAATGCGAGCTACGATAAATCTGAAGTTCCAGAATTATGTTAACCTACGAATTAATGTACAACCTATTCATATGAACTTAACAACCAGCTTCCTAATATATAGAGCGAAACCCCTCGATCTCAATATGTCCTGTACGTGAGTAAACATGTTGACGATGATACTTGCTATCCACTCTAAAAAGAAAAGGTGCAGTCCGCCTCCAAATTTTCTAATGACTAGTCGCAAATGGACAAGTCCCTTCAATAACCGTTGGGCGTCGTTTCAACTAACTGTCCAGCTAACCCTCAAAAGAGATGCCCAAAGACGATGCACACTTGTTAAAGAAGTAGAGCTTCAATCATAATCCAGTTGTCAAAAAGGTTTCCAATAACTATTCCTTGCTATGCTACCATGGTGTACCCCGACAAGTGTTCACCATCTTGTAACACAACTCTAATTCCCCCTTCCCCCAAACTATACAACCTCTTCTATCTGAAACTCGTATAGTCCTGTTTTAGCCGAGTGAATGGTCAACCGCATATTCCTACTATGATTGCAAACCGCGACAAAATGAACTCTAGTACCCCACCTGTGTTATAAACCTTATACATATGCGCAGTACATTTCCTATTATGTAGAATCAGCCAATTGTCCTCAATATTCCACGTTTACTGTAATGACTGCCATAATTTATTATTGGTGTAATATGATGAAGAAGAAGAAGAAGAAGAAGAAGCCGCAAAAGTAGTGGATGACAACAGAAGAAGAAGAAAATGAATCCATTGAAAGGCATAAGATAAAGAAGAAAAGTCACAACCGAGTGTAGTAATAGATAAAGACGAAGAAGAAGAAGTCGAAAGTTATAAAATTAGAAGAAGACGTGAATGTAGTAGTAGGTAAAGGACAAAAGAAGACGAAGAAAAGACGTAGAAAAACAGTCGAAAAGTTTAAGATAAATGGAAGGAGACGAAATGAATGTAGTAATAGAAAAAGAAGAAGAAGAAGAAAGTGGAGAAGCAGTTGAAAGATATACCATAAGACGAAGAAGTAGTTGCAACGTATTGTAATAATTGCTATTTATAGAAGAGAAGGCGTTTGAAAAGTAAAGCATAAACGGTATGTATTCAAAGAAGAAGAAGACTAGAGTGAACGTAATCAATAAAAAAAACCTTCGTACCGAAGAAGAAGAAGACTCTGTTGAAATCAATATAACTAAAAGGGGGAAAGAAAAAATATATATATAACCGATAGCATATACGAATAAGAAGGAGACGAAGAAGAAGAAGAGGAAGAAAAGAGTAGGAACAACCTCTTCGATAATTGTAGAACGTAAAAGTATATATAACTATTATCCGTCTCAATTAACTTTCCAGCCAACCCTCAAGAGTGATATCTAAAGACGACGCATGTTTGTAGAAGAAGTGGGTCCAGATGTCAAGAAAAGTTTCCCATAACTATTCCTTACTAACCTGTCTTCCCCCAAATTGTTAAGCGTTTGTCAAATAATCAGGCGCGACTCCTCCGTATAACTGTAATATTATTCCTCCCAAAACTTATTGAAAACCCAAAACAACTTCTACTTATATGTATTCATCCCCATATTTCCCCCCGCTGATGAAAGAATCTCAAGTATATTCAACATTATAAAATTTAAAAGTTTTCCTTTAACAACGCGAACATGTTTAACGAAGTACACTGTTACAAATCAGAAGAGGTAAACCCTAATATCTGTACTAGCTGTAGTAGTCATCACCAACACTGATATCCACAGAAGATGTATGTGTGTAACTGAATCAAGAATTCCTAACGTATAATTCGGCTTGCTATACGACTGGAATCTATTCAAGATCCAAACGACTAACCTTCCTACCCTAATCTAAAAGTAATGGTCACGACGACGCATGAAGGTGAATGAAGCTAATTATTTCGTTATGCTACTACTATTTAATCTACTAAAAATCCAATTTCAATTTTTTTTTTTTTCAAAATGTTCCAGAAGAATTCAAAAGCTCTCCTGAAAAATTTCTTTTTTATTTTATTTTATCACTATTCAAAAGGATTTCTACATACACCCAATGTATAGTAAAAACAATAAATGCTTAATCAATCATAGCGTTACGACTTCTCAAAACTTGAAGAAACTCACATAGCGTTAATTCCGGATTTACTTTTGTATTATTTCCAAGAAGATTGCGCCCAAAACCAAAACAATCCTTATATAGATACGTACGAAATTTGAAGTAGTGAGATGTTTATTTCTACTCTGCCTATAAATAAGCTATATCAACGTATATTGTAATATAATATTTATTAATGAAGATAAAACAATTTCAATTAACGTTGCAATGAAGCGAAACAAAGGAATATATATAAAAAAAACAAGTCCAATTTTAATTATTTGTTACTAAGAGAATATATATTGCGCTCTCTATTACCGCTTCCTATAGACTAATACTAGCGAAGGCTCAAAACTTTCTCTGATTTCCGCTAGATGGCGGTAGTATGACCATTTTAATTCATATGCCAGGCCGTCTTGTAAATAAAAATGGAAGTAATTTTATTCTTGTAATTCAAATCAAAATAATTTTAGATCAAAACAAGAAACTCAAATAATTATTTCGTGCAACAATACGCGTCTGTGTTTATATTACGAACAAGTCTATCAATCCTGCATACAACAAAGAAATTATAATTAGTTTGAATAACCAGAACCGTATATAACTGTGTATAACAATTAAGAACACATTTAGATAATTAGAATAATTAAGAACCATAATAAATCAATGAAGGAAATTATTATTTTTTTTCAATTAATTCAGCAACATTGTAGATTGACATTTTATTTTTTTAGGACAATTTTTAATATAACACCTTGACGATAAAAAGGTATCTCCGAAACATGCACGTGAAAGTTATCAAATAATATAAGTAGATTTGTAAGAATACTATAATCAATAAATTTTTTGTGTAATTATTATCTGTAAAAATTTAGCTGAATTTAAAGATCTTTTTTTTTTTCAAATATAGAAACCCTTTTTAATATCCATAAGACAAATATATAACAAGTGTGGATTTATTTAATTTACATTAACCTTAATTTTATTAAAATTAATTTATATTAATTTTTAATTATGAAACCAGACGGATAGTTATTAAAATATTTTTTGCATTTGTATCATAAAAGTACATAACCGAAAGAGAAAAGTAAATATTATAAAACATCGGATTTATAATTTTTTTATAAAATAAAATATATATCAAATGTTCTTTTCTTTTAGATTCATATATTCTCGTGTTTATATTTTCTACTAAATTGTTATCCGGTTTTTATATTTATTTTTACTTTTATATTTTCTGCTATTATTATTAATTACTATTGCATAACTCGTAAGCGAAAATATTTGCCACTGAACAGATTTTATCTAGCGTTGGTTAATTATTAGTTTATATTAATATAAGAAATTAAATTAAAACCGAATTTTAAGCTATCATAAACCCTCCGTGGCGCGCGCTGAAATCTGTCGCGGTGATCTGCCCGTAATACAGGTGTATATTTTTGCATTTCGGGCGCCGTGCGAATCCGTTCGGCGTAGCTAACTGTCTTTTCGTACTAGCCCGAGCGCGAAGGTCGAACTTGTTAAACCTTAAACCCTCAAACGTCTCGGGTCTATTCACGAACTCACGCGGTCGGGCGAAACATGACCCGGAGGGTACTGTATGGAGAGCCGTGTCGTCGCGCTTTCTCCCATTACACAGCGCTCGCAAATCCCGATGGCCCAGTCCATGACAGTGGTATATTTGCGAAAAACAAATGCAATAATTAAAACCTTTCAAATGTGATTCGTTTGAATCTCAACTACATATTTGTTATACTGCGATTCGCAAATCCCGACGGCCTAGGCCGTGACAGTGGCATACTTGCGAGAAAACAAATGCAATAATTAAAACCTTTCAAACGTGAATCGTTTGAATCTTAACTACATATTTGTTATACTGCGATCCGCAAATCCCGATGGTCTTTTTTAGATTGTGACGGTGGCATACTTGTGAGATCGCATTCAAATATATTCTCTTCATACAATTATTAAAAATATTTTTCAAATGTGAATCGTTTGAATTCAAACCACATAAAATGAATGAGATATGAAATAAATCACATATTCTATAAAATGGAGCAATACTTTTACAAAGAAACAGGCATTCCAAAATCGAACTAATATATCACAAGGACCAAAATTACTACAATAATTTAAATAATAAAAATGCCAACTGTCTATATGACAAACAACCTAAAGAAATTTCTAATACCTAGTATCACGTTTGTCTACAAATCTCAGTACGTGGTTCACATAAATGCTCAATCTTTTTTCTTTGATGTCACGGACCGTGGTCCGCGATTGTTTAAATAAAACCGCTTTTATAATCAAATATTTTCTTTCATTTATAATATTAACTAAACCAAAATGATTTTTTTTTTTTTTTTTTTTTTTTACTATGCAAATGAGTCCAACGAATACGCTCCTGTCTGGTCACCGGCACCACTGTAATGATCCAGGTAGACAGTAGGGCATCGCGACCTTGATACATTTAATAATAATTTAGTATAGCTCCTGGTCCGGCACCAGAGTTAGACATCCCATGGGGTGTGTGTTGAATATATAAGGCGAAGCAAATCTATAATATAAATCATTTCATTGCAAATCAATGTAAATCATATTCTTTTCACGGCTAACGATGTAAGATGACCCTAATGTGGGTCCTACTAAATAATGAAGGTTAGTAAGTAGCAAACCGTCGCGTTCAAAATACAATATATTGGATTATCAAATATTTCATTATTCTTATATGTGAGCGCGCTCGATCGAGCGGCAGGATGCAACCGGTCGACTTCAACCATATGATGTAGCGATACAGTTGTTAAAAATTAAATATTCAATACAGAAATATTACTACTACTAAAATTCAACTTTTCATATGAAATAATGTTCTATACTATCAGAAATTGTTCTATACGATAAATTAACTAAAAATACGTATTAACTGAAAATAATTATTCTGTGAAAATTGCGCTTTTGAATGCAATATTAACTAAAAATATTAACTAAAAATATTTCTAATTTGCTGTTGAATATTACCTATAAAGATATTGACTAAACTTTTGCTTTGAATGGAATATTAACTACTTCTCTCATCAAATATTATTCTGCAGCAAATATTCAATGAAATTATAGGAACTAAAATATTTCTAACATCTTGGGTTCGCATACTATATTGAAAATATCTAATGCCCTTTGCATTTACTAAGTATATTACCTAAATAGCCACAGCTATACCATCCTGTCCGTCAGGGACGAAACATAAAACACAGTTATATTCCTAAAAGTGCTACCTCTTACGCGACAAAAATACCTATTGCAGTCGGGCTATGAATATGAACTATTTCCGCCTCATAATGGCGCCTGGAACCAATACTAAAAACCTCACTAGAAATAATAAATGCGACTAAATCTCGATAAATACAATATATACTATTCGTAATACGTCGTTGAATTGGCACATGAATCGTCTAATGGATGAAGGACCCCGTTGTGTATCGTAATAACTTCAAATTCTTTTATAGGAGCAGTGTGGAAACAATTGCATAATATTACGTAATAAAAAAATCTAACGAACCTAATAATCTATACATTTATGTTACAATAAAATACGTTCACCAGAAGAATTCGTGTATTAGAAATAAAACATATCCGTTTGGAAACGACCCAATAAAATCAATCGAACGGCATAAAGAGGAGAAATTCACATATTAAATAACACTGAAATTAATAATTTTAAACACTTTATATTAACATATTCTTACCTTGAATGGTGTTGTCTCAGACGTGTATGAACCTGTTCATATTAATTCCGTGGGAAAATAATACATATATTTGCTATCTACGAAATACCACATTTTTTGAAGTGAAACTTCTTTATGAATAAATAGATAAGGTCTCGGGGATGGTTTATTCGAAAGGATTCTACAACAGCCCGTGAGTTTATATGAAATAATAGTTTCTTTGAATGCTAATTTTGGTTTTTTTAAACCCTCAGCATCTCTGCTGAGAGGGGTTGAGGCTCCGCGCCCGCCTAAACCCGGTGGCCGACTTCCTAAGTGACTAAACGGCCCCCCTTGTTCCCCCGGAACTTACTGCATCCCGAGACTCTATCTCTTCTTTACGAGATGTGATCCTGTGACGCCCTTCTTTTAGGCTTATAATTGAGAAGGCCGTACTCTTTTGGTACGAGTTTCTGATGATGTGTGTTGTCTTGAGGCGCCTTTCTTTTAGGCCGGTGTTTGAAGAATCATGTACTCTTTTGGTACGAATTGATGACGACATTAGCCTCCTTTGCGGGCATAGTCAGCGATGTTACAAATTATTGTGCAATCTAATTATGCCTTTTCAGAGCGGCGTCCCACGATTCTGCATCTTGCAACATTTACTTTGGACAAATGTTAGAGTGTTAGTAACATATTTATAATATCCCAGCTATTCTATATGAGTGAATGATTTTTGTACTGCATCTGGCTCTGTCTTTTTACAGAGGATGAAATAGAAGTTAATGTTTTCTATTGAGATTTCATAGCATTCAGGCATGAAAATCCTTCCAAAGTCAGAGAATTCACGACGTTGGTTCACGCTGTTTTTGAGCAGGATGAGGCGCGAAGGTCGAGTCTAGTGGCCACTCCGATCAACAAGGGAGGTCCCGCTTTTAAGAGTACCTCACAGGGGCTTGCGCGGATTCCAGGCTTATGACACGAGCGTCATCCACAACCTCACCTAGCTCAACGTTCGTAAACCAGAAAACTCCAATTTCAGTTAGATCTCCCCATTCTGTCCTTTACTCGTCGTTCTGAAGCTACTTGTTAAGCCAGATGTACCGAGGTACTCAAATCATAAAGACTTGGCTGAAGACCGGATTGCGCAATACTTACGCAACACAATTATTATAAGGCTACTAAGCATTTCTTATAGAATTACGTGTATTCAATTATTAGTAAAAATAGTTTGAAAATCCCCATACTTTAAAATATATTCGTTCGGAAGAATTTCTCGTACGGTTTGGATTGATATCTGGTTATGCAATACATAACGCGTCGACAATATTATGAATCTATTAAGCACTGCTTATAGAGCTCCGTAAAATCAATTGTTAATACAAATGGTATGAAAATCCCCATGCATCAAAATATATTCGTTTGGGAGATATTCCCGTACGAATTGAGCCAAGATCACACAAGAAATCGTGATATTAATTATACATTATTGCTCCGATTTTAAATCTTCCCAAAATAAATACATTTCAATAGTGAAAATAAATAATCGATAGATAATATAAATGTGTTCCTTAGCTGTTACACAGTGGCGGTATGATCCTCTCTGGTACTGATGAATGGTAGATTCCTCCATACGTCCGGGCAGCAACGCCGTCCGCAAATGCTGTTCTCCAAATGAAGTCTCTGGCAGTAGTCTCTCGGGCAGCGCTTCCGCTGGTAGGTCTGGTCTCGAACTGAAGGGGCTGAGTATATTGTGTTCGCTCCTTTTATAGTCTCGATCACCATACCTCTGAAATCCACGCTAGTGCAGTGACTCATCCTATGCGCGATGACCTCACCGCCGGCGCTCGCCATTGGCCGGATTCAGCCATCAGGACGGTCGCCTCCGGCTCAACCCGTCGAAAGGTAACGCGTGCCTGTGATTGGTCCGTTTCGTTAAAATAAGAGTAAAGCACTCGCTACACGCGAGACTTGCTGTTCCGTTTCATAAATAATAAAGGCTCGTTCACACCTACTCACAAGGTCGAGTCTATTAGGATTGGCAAACAATATTTATTCAACACAGAATTATATCTATGGTATAATAAAAAACCTAAGAAATATTACTTGTATAGCCGAATATTCAATATTTTGTTAGCCTCTTGTAATACATGGAATCTTGAGAAGAAATATATCAGGCTTTTACTTTTAAACGATTCCAAACAGAAGAAATATATTTTTGATGTCCATACTTGACTTTTTTGAATATTATTATTTTAAGATTTTCTAAATTTATTAAATCTATCTCTATGTCGACCATCACAACACGAGGCAAATATCGATGGCAATTGAATCCGTAAAATATACGACTTGTTTTGATAAACCAAATATTAGAAAGCTTTAATAACGAAGAAAAGATACGTAAATTGGACGAGGAAAATTGTGCGATGAGAACAGAAGAATGTGACTATCCTTTTTGTCTACATCTGCGAGGAAACAGAGTGGTAGTTAGCAGCTTATGCTCATTCTATTAAAATTATTTATTTTATAATCTTCTAAATATAATAATTTCGTTGTCTATCGGTCCTTAACGACCATAACTTGCTGGAATTATAAGATTAGATAATTAAAATGTGACACGTAATCAGGCTCAGGATAACAAGCAAGGGTCGCCCTATCAAATTATATGGTTTTGATATATTTATATTATTATCTTACTATATGTTTTAGGTTTATGTGAATGAAGTCAATTGAAAAAAAACAAATGGTTTTCTTTTCATGAATTTTCAGCCTCAAAAATACTGCAATTATTATATCCCCTGATTTTTTACGAGTACATGGCTAGTTTATTTTTAAATTTCTTCACTGCGAGAGAAAAGGTTACGGTCAAAGAATAGTGCTTAGTTTTCTTAAATGTTAAAACATTTTTGAAAATTCATTAGCTTAAAAGCTTACAGTTTTTTTTTTGTATCCAACATCTCATTCTTTAATTTGGATTGGTAGTGAGTTGGAACTACGATACATAAACATAAAAGCGGGAATAATGTTCACAGAATGACTATTTGTCATGCTAAGAACCCGGTGAATGGATGGGTGTGTGGATGTACGCGGAATGCGTGAATTGAAGACAACGAAGATTGATAACGGAAGTAAATTCGATACCACACCTATACGTGCGAGGGTCAGCTTGTTTCGCTTTATAAACGATGATAAATATTCCAGAAAAGTATTTTCCGAATCTCCCAAAAAATACATTAATCTTGTCAACTGTATGTTTGTTCAACCAAAGCAAAAAAGGTTAAATCTAATTTAAACATGGTTATTTGTATTATTTTTTCCTTTGTTTTTAAAACATTATCTTTCACAAAGATACGTTCACCCATATTGTCTACTAACCCTAACCATACCATGATAGAAAATACACGTGCACAGCCATGAATTAAATACTTATTTCCGTTAAAAATTTGACATTTTAAAGATTTAAATAAGGCGTGTGCTGGACTTAGTCCTCCCGTTTTGGAACGGGGCACAACCTTACCCCAAAATTTTTATTTCTAAAATAATTTAATGATATTAAGCTGGTATTCTTAGTAATTCTCATTAACATCCCAAAGAATATAACACCCGAAGAAAATAAAATGATAATATGTAGTAAGACAGTCAAAAGCAGAAAAAATTATATTTATCCATAGACAGTTAGGAATCTTCAATTCATCAATCTATGAATTTAAAACTCTTGGATATTCACCTCAGTCATAAACCTTTTTTTTCTCTTTCTTCTCTATCTTCTTTCCATCTCTCTATCTCTATGCCCCATATATCCATCTTCTTTCTTTTGTTCAGATTTCATATATGTAATTTTAATCTTGTATCTTTCTTTTTTTTTTGTATAACTGAAGTTATTGTTGCTATGTGTTAATGCATAACATGTTAACTCGTGGAAACTTGTAAGATGGTCTCTATACTATGTAATAATCATGTGTAATCTGATTTCTAAATGTACTGTTAGTTTCCCATGAATAAATAAAATAAGAAATATATAAAAAATAAATATATAAAAAAAATTCTATATGATACGGTACGATATAAAATTCTATAGATATTCTACTTCCACTGCTTTCATCGGCGGGACGCTTGTGAATGATGAGACTTCTAAATACTACGGTTTACTATAAAATAACGACAAGTTAAATATCTTGTTTGAATCTTGTTTGCACTGTATAAGAAATTTAATTTAAAATATTATGGAAGACTTTCAAACCATTATACGTCATTCAAACGCAAACTTGACTGGGGTCACTTTGTACCTCGCTCGGCTCCCGATCCTATTTATATTCCAGTAGCCGAATGTTCAAATGGTTATGTGCCATGTATCGACTGTAAACGTTGAGCATTAAGTGCGAAAACTGATCGATATAATAATATTTTGTTTATAAACTCCCTTTTATAAACTCGTATTCTTAATACACTATCTTAATCTTGTGGATTTATTGACTCCCATCTACAAATATCTTATTTCTTATCACCCTTCATTGGAATAATTAGAGAGAGATATTTTAATTATATTCGTATTTTTTTATTTTCATCGCTATAAAATTAATGTACGACCCCTTTTTGTCTTACTAAAAATGGTATTTTTTAATTCAACTAACATCCGATGCCTCAATTTTACAGTAGAATCCGAAATAAAAAGGCGGTTATTTTAATTTCAGATTCACTAATATATGACTAGTAGGTACTTTGCATGTACTTACGGAAATATTACAAGCTTACTTTTCTCGGTAGATGTATTTTATTGCATGGCAAGGGAGGGTTAATACGATACTTGTAAAATTCTGCGTATTTCGGTAGTCATCAACAATATATAAAAAAATAAAATAATAAAGTTGAAATAAAATCAAAACGGCTATCCATGTTTTAGCAGAAAATTTGCTAATTTTGGATTATTATGAATTATTTATAGAACCCTGAGAATGAATGCATGTCTGGTAATTTGTAAAATATTAAAATCGGTGTAAAGTTTCTAGGAAACTCCGTGCGGTTTGGGGTAACGATATTTAAATTTTCAATATATTATATTTCATGAAAGTTGACTAACTACGCAACTGGTATGTCGTTACGTATAATACTGGTTACATAAAAGTATAAATTTAAATTAATCAAAAATTAGATCTTTTTTTTGGTCGCAATCCTAGGATTGGTTTGCAACAAGCACTTGATTTCTCTATTATTCTCTGTCACCTGCCAACCTCTTCATCTCTTGGTAGGTGCTACAGCGCACATCTCCGATAATCTGGTCTACGTAGCTTAATCTCGGGCGGCCTCTACGATTGTTGCCTTCAACATTTCCCTCGACGATGGTTAAAAGCGGGCACGGATGCCTTATATTATGGCCTATCCAAATTGCTCGCTGGTGGGCGATTCTGTTAAGGAGCCGCCTCTTTTCGCCCACCCTGCTTAACACCTCGTCGTTTCGGATATGTTCTGACCAATGGATTATCGCCATGCGCCTGTAGCACCACAAATCAAAGGCCGCTAGCCTCCCGGACATGCTCTGGCCGATGTTTCGCTGCCATACATCAGCACACTCTAGAAAAGAGTTTTAATCAAGTTTTTCCGAACCTTTAAATCACTTTAAAAATATTAAATTACAAAGTTATTAATCACTCCTATGAAATGTAATCTATAATGTTCATTGTAGTCAATCATCATGTAATCTCTAATATACAGGGTGTCTCGAAGGTAGTAGCAAAAAATTCGAAGAGTCTTCTTCATTCAATTTTTAATACAAATTAAACGTACACTTTGAAATTGAAAAGTGAAATTACAACATTTTAGGAGGTAAGCGACATCAACGTTTGCATTTTTTTTTTTTTTTTTTTTTTTAAAAAATAGAGATGTGAACACGGAATACGTGTCACATCAATATTCTTACTATTTTCAAACTAAGCTAAGCGCTTGTACTATGAAAATAGGACTAACTTGCTAGTCTGGAGTGAGGATCGAACCCGCAACCTTTGGATCACGAGGCCAGTGTCCTAACCACAAGACCAACAAGCTTTATTCAATATTTCTGATTTGTCTTTTGTAAAACGTTAGATTATCGTGAAAATAATTTCTATGGAATATTAAAAATCCATTCACCTTGATAATATAGTTAAATTAAATAATAGTCAAATTAAATGATTAAAACCTTAACAAAACTGGTTTAAATTTACCTATGTGTACCGATATATACGTCGACTACTATTTGATCAAATAATAGTGATCAAATACTACGTCACAGACCCTGTATATTCTGTGTACGTTTGTATTTTTTTATCCATCTATTTAGAATCTATCTAAATATAATAATTTCATGGCCCGCCAAAAATATACTACATTAGCTAAGACGTGAACCATTAATTTACGCCTCCTACATTCGAAGTTTGATATGCCTTTTGTCATGTATAAATAAACAATACTTAAATTATATTTCGTGATTTTTCGCGGGTGTAGGGCTTGTCCCAATTATAAGAATTTCGTTGTCTGTCCGTTCGTCTGTCGTAACTTCGTGTAATGTCCGTAACAAATTTATAGTAATTTATTTTTCTTAATAGTAATTTTATTTCTATTTTATTTTTTTAAGACATTTTTGACGGGTTACAACCGGTATAATCAATTATTGAGTAGTGAAATCTGGTTGAATCTGAACCCTTTGAGTGGGCTATTTTATCTTGTTAATTCAAGTACCTTACCTCTTTCCAAAAACGCTTCGCAAGGCGACAGAAAGCCGTATGATAAGTTCTTTTACAATGCTTCCCTCTATTTCCCTTCGTTTATTTCAGACACCTCGAGTTTTGTATTTTCCTTACGCTACAATGGAAAAGGGTCAGAGTAATACATGCGCATGAAAACTTTCCAGGGTAGACTTTCACGAGAGCGAAATTTGATCCCCAGTTATGCCAAAAAACAAGATACTTTTTCTGTAGGTAAACCTTTCTCGCTATAAAATATACAATTTATTCGTATTCGTAAGATGCCGCCACTGACTATTGAGCTCCTGTACCCGGAAGGCTGAAGGTCTGAGCACTCCCGTGTTGCTACATTTTATAACATCGATTCATGTTTACATAAAATTCTAGGATTTTCTAAAAAGAAAAAATATTTGTAACACTTTTGTTTGAGTTTTTTGTCGTGTTTTAAGCTCAAATTTTAGTATATACGTTAGCTGTAACCCGTTTTCCTAAAGAATAAGTACTTTCTTATTTATAGCCGACACCCATGAAATAGTAATAACGACTTTTATCAAAATATTTGAATATTTTTTTACATTCCCCTGCCGGCAGTCATAAGCACTATTTTATATCTTAGCGATTGTGTATAAAACTAAACTCGATACTATCCGTCAATGAAAATACCACTCTAGCGACAACATTATTAAATAAGTTATATTATAAATACAACATACATCAAAATAAAATCAAGAATAAAATGAAAAAAATATATTCCGGTACTGGGAACCGAAGACGAGCCTCTTAGGTGAGACTGAGAGCCAGGTATCCTAGCTACTACACCATATCGGATATATCACTGGTGGAAAAGTGTTTATAAATCCAGTGTAACTAAAGAAAATATATTGCCCGTTCTATAATCTTATTTATAGGTACGAATGGTTCACGTCTTTCATAAGTCCTATGTGTACATATTTTATTTTTGACGGATCACGCAGGCTCGACTATAGCAACATCGTTAAATTGCGGCCGGTTCGGGTTTGCTGGCCCGGAGTTCAAACCCCATCTCCGGCCGTTTAATTTAGTTTGTTTAGCGGTGAATTCGAAAGAAATGACGGACGTTACACGAAGTTATGGACACACAAACAGACAACGAAATTATTATAACTGGGAAATGTAGACGCTGTATCAGTATTATTTTCGAGAATGTAAATCAAAAGATCAAAGCATTTTCCAAGAAATCTTGATATCTTCGTTAGGATTTTGACGAGAAACGGTGAGTGTCTAAAGTAGTAGATTATTTTCAAATTCTTTCGGTTCGTTTAAAGTGAATTCCATTATACCGTATCCTCTTTGACTCCGAACTATGCGAGTTGACGTATTCAATTTGCTTACAAAGTTCACCAGTTTCAATCAAAACTCTGCAGACAGCGTGATACTTTGTGGACTAGAAAAAGCTGGATTTTTAGTTTCGAAATAACTTTCAAGAGTACACGCAAAACCGTTCTGATTTCTTACATTTGAGTCAATTCTTAATCTAACAGTATAATAAAAATCTACGAAAAATTTCCAAATAAATATACAAGCTATGACGTTATACTGTATACTTTGATCAGTATTAGGTTAATGTGTATTCGTTCTTCGAAATCATTTTTGTATTTTATTTATGAAATTACCTTTCATAATATAGAAGTCTCAATATTTTTTTAACGAACACTTCAAAGAAAAATATTTTACTGATACGATCATGGAGTGCGCGTAGGTACTAGAGGATCTATTTTAATAAAATTGATCCACAGTTACCAATAATATCTAAACGCAATTATGTTTATTGCTTTAAGAAATTATTAAGAATTCATTATAACTGATTGAATTTTTCATAAAAAATTATGTTTCATAAAGTATGAATATCTCAATATTACTTTTTATAATTATAAATTAATATATATTTGTTTCAAATTTGGCTGGGCAGGTAGATACTTAGTTTGAATATTCTGTATAACAAAGTACGATCGTCTTTTCATTCAATTTTAAAAAGTACATTTTTTATGCTAAAAGCACTCAGTATTCATAAATAAAAATATTATTTAATTACTAATCCGCGGTTTTTGATACGCGGCTCGAATTACGAAAAGCAATAACTTCTCGGCAAATAATTTAGCGAGTGCCCCTAGGCGAGGCTGGTTTAATTTTGTGCCAACATTTTTTATTTTCAACTTTTCTTCGCCGTGGAAATACGTAGCAAGAGACAAGGGCAGAGTTAGATTTGTTTACATTTAAAGATTCAATTCGCTTAGTGTGCTTGCAACCATATTATAAAAATATGTAATACATGTGTTAAATGATAAAACGAAAAACTATGAAATGAAAAACTAGAAGATTGAACACAATATAAATATGTGGGGAATAAAAATGAAAAGAGCAATATTAAAAAATGTTTTGAACGCAGTCACTGTGGATTACTAACTTAAAATGTACAGATTTCAAAAATTTTCCCCAAAATGTTTCATATAAATTTATAGGCACAATTATCACAAAGAAAATAATTTCGTAGTTTTCTGTCTGTCTGTCCGTAACTTCCTGTAACGTCCGTATTTGGCTCAAATTCACGGCTTAAAAAACGAGACTATAGAAACGGAAGTTTGGACGTTTTACTGGTACTGGTAGTAAATAGAAAACATGGGAAAATATAATAAATTTTTAGAAAATCGAGAGTATATTTAAATATGCGCGGCGACAATATTTGTTGTTTTGATAAAAGCAAAACCAGAGATAAACGAGTGAAAGAGACAACGGGCGATTCAGTGCATGTATTGACCAGTGATAAATTATGAGAGCACCTTCCGAGCGTTTAATAGTGAAAAAGTGTGATCCCAGACTAGCGAATATTTTAAGATGAGTGTAAAATGAGCCACAGACGAGTGATTATTGCGAAACTAGTTCGAATAACATAATATAGTTTCAGTTATGTTCATGTTTAGTGATTTTGGTGATAAATGAAAACATAAATAAATTTCAAGTGATTCATTTCTGTGATGTTTTCTCTCTTGCGTTAGGAGGAAAACTTTGTAGGTATCGGGAACCCAGTCAAACTCGCTGCACTGCTTCAAAATACTTAATTAGTTTAACAAATAGTTCACGCGACAGTATTACGGCAAGCTGTTACTGATATTGTCTCTTAAATTATAGCACTCGCTCTCTCTACACCGTCTGTTTCATTAATTGATTCGGACAGACGTTCACTCAGATACGTTACAATGTCTCTCTCATCGCCGCGATCCCTTGACAATATATTGATTATAGCTTTTTTATAGATAATTTAGATGTGTGATATTTTAGGGACACCGTGTTTTTAGCTTGTCAAATAAATGGCACAACGACAACAACTAATAGATCACCGCCTGTCTGAGTAACTGGCCTCCATAAACAGGTACCATTACATCGATATAATTTGCGTATTACGCATAGTACTACGCCAACCCAACTGAATCCTCACCAGAGTCTATGTCTTTAGACGCACATAAAGATGTTACATTAATTTTGTTTCGAGATTTTTGGGTCTGCGCAGATGATATTCGAACGAACGAACATAAAAATATGTTTTGGTTATTACGTTACATGGAATATTCACACACACATACAGACATGTACCGTGGAGGAGAGCCATAAGGTGTATTATAGGTTGTTTATTACGGTGTTTTGATCAAAAAGTGGAATATGAACTTTTAGTCGTAACGGAAAACGGGAAAAAACGGGAAACATTACGTAGGACAATTTCCTTTGCGTTTTTCTCGAGCTTCCATTTTACTCACTTGACGTCTCCGCGAGCGCTGAAGATAAATGGCGAAGGGGGATGAAATAATACGATTAAATTTAACGAGCCATATCGAATTATCTAAGTAGAATGATAAGATGAAATCAGGATACGCTCTGATTTGATAAGGCGCAGCGGCTCAACGGGTTTAATCCACCGCGTTTGATCACTGCGAGGGATTTCTGTTTTCTCTTCGTTTATATAAATATATTATATTTGAAGAGATAAATAAATAACAATAAAATCCCTTGTAACCGATACAAACTTTGTTTACTAAATAACTTGATTTGAACGATTGAAATTTGAAGTTTTTATATCGTTAATTTGAAAAAACTAACCCTTAAAAACCAAGTTTTTACAATACTACCTTTCTCATTTTCGGGTTTCGTGTCTACCAGATGCGTCGGAAGCTCCATACAACTTACTAAGTTGTATGAAAAAACCATTAAAAATTTTAAAAATACAAAATTATACTATAATTATTTTTTAACGAAAATTTGATTGATCTTCTTGATCGTCGCCACGAGTCTACTTGCAAAGTTTCGGCTCGATTGGATCACGGGAAAAGGGTTAAAATCGATCCAAATTTTTTCGTCAAGCAAGCAGACGCCACGAGTTAAAAGAAAGGAAGTAAAAAAATAGATATAATAGGTAAATATAGCAAATTAAGTGCCTTAATTGGTCGAGTGGTCGAGACACTCGAGCCTCGTTCTAGGAGATTAACATTTTAGTCCCACCTTCGCACAAGTGTTAAGCTTTGTTTGATAATATAGTAGTAAGCATTTTGATATTAACACGTATCCCATGTACGCCTTTTCATTTATAATAATAATATACACGAATTATGTATGTGCAGCTGCACAATAGGGCATCAACTGCGACCTAATTATATGGATTGAAATATATTAATATATTTACCTGCTAAACTGCCGGCATAAAAATACGTGTTTTTAACCCATTCTCTGTAAGCGGTCCATATTGTCTCGTTTTAACGGGACCGATTGTTTTCCGCAGTATCATTTTCTGCAGTAGACAGCAGACTCCGATTCATACGTAGAAAAACGTATGAAATACGGTCATAATTCAATCGATTCATTTTTCAGAATATTTTGAGTATGTTAAAAATTTTCAAGAACACAATACTGGATTTTATCTCCAGAGGGACATCATCAATAAAGACATATATTATAGATGTCTCACAGAGACGAAGCTATTTTTTATGTGGGAAACTAGATATCGAAGTCTTTTTGGGTATTCATAGCGCTTACAACCTATCATACGGCTGACTTCAATTTACACAAAGTAACGTTCACCAATTTCACCCATGATCAAACCAGTACAGATGTCACCCTTGGTAAAAAAATACCTTTATTTTTATGGGAATGACAAATTTTTGACCACAAGGTGGCGGTAGTAAAAATACAACTCACATATGAAACAAGGTGTGCAAGTTAAACACATATACAAATTCCAAAAATTTGATAGTAATGGCAGTCTACAATAGTCGTTAGCCCTCTATAGGTATAGGTACGAAAAAACTGCCATACCTACTTTCTCATATAAAAAAATAATTTTGTCTCTATGAGAAATCTATACTATATATCCTGGTTCATTTTCTTTTCGCTCTCCTATAAAATTGATTTTGATTTAAGAAAATCTTATAAACTTTAAAAGTTATTTTGTCTATGAATTAAAAGAATGAGATTTAAAAAAAAGTAGTATCTTATTATTTATTGTATTAATGAATGACGTTTCGATGAATTAACTAGAAAAATTCGATGTCAGTTCTTGTTTAAAATATTTATTTATGTATTGTTGTTGCATAATTTTGTTACCATGCAATGCAAACGTATAGAATCACGAATTGCAGATGAACGTAAGGCTAAAATAATATTTTTTCATAACATAATTTTTCATAAAATAATTGTTTAACGTCCCATGACTTTGAAAGCACTGGAATTAAAATATTGAATATATTAATTCCAAATCGATTGGGTGCGGCAAATACGTTCAATAAAGATATATCAACCCAACCGAAAGAAGATGGCTTTAGTAATCGGAAAGATCTTAAAGTGAAGTAATACATTTATCTTCAAATAAATTGATATGCGAACATTTGGTACATATTAAGAAGTTTTTTGGATTACAAAGAATTCAAAATTTAGGGTTCAAATTTATTTTAATAATTATAAATTTGACTTTGAACTATGTCTGTCTGTCTCACTAGAGTATTCGGTAGTGAAGTGGGTCTAGGTTGAGTAGACTTAAAATAAGTTTTTTGTTTCTTTTTATTACTGAAGTTTTACATATATTATACCTATCATGATTAATTTTGATGAATTTTTTAAAATTTTTACAGTACCATGAAAGTATGAACTTGTTTATGGAACAGGAGAATGTCACAAATGTGGTAACTGTATTTTATAAATATATGACACGTACGTGCATGGTGCATCAGTTATTCCTTTTAATAGGGTAGGTAAGTATAATTAAGATGATGGTCAGAGTGTTATTAAAATCCAGATAGATAGATGCGACGATTGAAAATTTAATAGTATTGGAGCATATTTGAACTAATACGTGCATACATTTCAAGCTGAGAGTGTAGAGGCTGAAACAATAGATCCTAGATATAAGTTGGGTATTGGGAAGGTAACATATATATCTGCCTGTGTACTTTGGCGTGAAGATGGGCACTGCAGGGTTAAGATGGGCAAGATGGAAGATGGGCTAAAAAAGTGATTAGATTAAATTAATTGCCCTGGCGATGGTGATGGCAGATGGTGATTAAAACTAATTAGATCATCCTGTCTATTCACCTGACAAAGCTCCTTGTTTTCTGAATATTTCCATTACTAACTGCGTTAAAGGGACGAAGGTTCCAGAACAGAATGTGAAACAAGTACTTAACATTACGCCGGAAAATGAATTCCAGGCCTGGTTACAGGAATGGGAACGCCGTCATAACAAAATCAGGCAAAATAGACATTGAGGATTAAATAACACGCAGGTGTCTAAAGCATTTAATGTTAAGGTAATTTATTGAATGATAACAATTACCGGTCTAACTATATTATGTACAGACATTTTTTTAATAATATGTTGTCTGACATGGTGTTAAACAGGTTCGATCCAAAGTATCTAAATTTTTTTACCCGCAAGTATTGTTTATTCTTTTTTGGATGGGATTTGAAGATTGTTTTGTTTTTGTGCGTGGTAATTTTTTTGAGTTTTTTTAAAGTGTATGATTGTTTTTGTATACGTAATAGTTTTAAGATAAAATTGTCCCATACTAAAATCACAGGAATTATTAAATATTTCATTTGACTTTGTTGCGGTAGGGATTTTAAAATATAATATGAATCTATGCCTCCATAGATTAAAACTTTCTTATTCGAAATACGATTCATAAATTCAGTTAAATAAATAAAATAAAAATTACCTTTACGAAGAACCGAGCCTCGGTCGCCTGAGATGTGAAAACAGCAGTTTACAAAAAGCTGAAGTTCTTTATTAATTTTACAAAATTAAAAATTGGATAATTTAAATATAAGTACCTATTACAATTGGATGACGAGAATGTACACATATAAAGTACTTATACCAAAATACATTAAATTCTAACACAAGCAAAATTATACACATTAGAGAAAAAGCGAACTTGAAAAGTAAGTGAGGCTATGAGAATCGATATGCGATATCTCAAAAATATTTTTGATTTTAAAAAACATTTGAGAAGTCTGGTGTATATTAAAACACAATGTACAACTGAGAGTAAATAAAATGTTACATTATTTTCTATCGTGTTATCTCTGACGCTATTTTGGTGATATATTTTACTGAGGTGCACATTAGGGTGTCCCGTCCATGTACGAGAAAAAAAAATTTGAGCTATATAATTGCAAGAGGTATCAAAATTTGTGTAATTTTACACAAATTACGATCAAGGTAGAAAAACTAGAATTGTCTGTCATCTTGAGGACTCTACCGAGCTTTGAAGTTTTGTAAATTTTACGTTTTTATAGAGTTACACCGTTTGCCTAAAATAATAAAACAATCACGTTTCAAAGGTATTTTAGTATTGAAATAAATGAAAAAAAGCACAAGAAAATAAAATAATCAAAATATAGATTATAATCAATGACAAAAACTAAAAATATTAGTTTATTTTTGTGTCCAAAATTTGATATTTCTGCTCGAGATTGTATCCTGGTTCTAATAAAGCCATCTCTAGAAGTAACGTCAGTTACACTTTGTGAGGCGTCTGTTATATTCTCTAGGACTCGAAGTGCAACCATTTAAGGTCAAGAATATATGACGAAGGGGTAACTCATTGACATGAAGCATACAAACACACCATTGTAACGGTCTCTCCAAATATTCCTCTAAATATTGAATCACGCCACCCTTCCAATCGGTGTTAGTTGCAGTTCCGTGACATTCAACGCAAATCAAGTCATCTAAATTCCAACCTCGACCCTCTACTAAAGTTATGATCGAAGTAATATTTTGCAATGCCACGTCTTTCGGTATTGTGTGTCTCAAATAAATTGATCCAAGTGGTGCTAAAATTGAGATGTGGTCTTCTAAAACTTCTTTGCGATGGCCTTTTCGTCCATCAAAGTAAATGCTTTTTATGATACCTCCAATATCTTTTGAAGCTTCCGGGCTTTAGATATATCTCTGTAGATCTTATTTTTATCAATAACCAGAGTTAAATCTTCGGTAGAAACTAAGCCAATGCGACGTAAGCAAAAACCGCAGAAGCAACAGCAGCAGCAGATCGCGTCGATAAACCGTATCTATCACAGACTTAAGCAACTGTTGGCAACGGCAATGTATTCCAATTCGCTGTTGAAGTCGATGGTGTCTCTGTCGAGGGCGTGTTTGTCGGGGATGCCTCTGTTATCGGATACGTTTCTGGGGAAGATTCACGCACTGAATTTTCATCACAATTTGCAGAGACATAATCGGTTTCCTGGGTAAAACACGAATTTTTGTTACCCTTTTGACTCTAAAATTTATCTCTGCTATCGTTTCATTAATCTAGCCGTTTCTTTCTTATCAAAGCCACTTATAACCATTTTCCTATCATTTATTTGATCCAACAAAAACTTATTTCATGTATGTAAACTTTCTTAGGTTTTAAACACGAACAAGATTCAAATGAAGTGCATTTACAAGCAGAAACGTCAAAAAGTTTCTCAGATGACTAAAAAACATTTCAGTTTATTTTCAAAAGTATAATTTCGTTTGTTTTTTAGGATATTTTTTCAAATTGAGATAATTTTCGATATTGGATTGCAATGATTAAATAACTCGTTCCTTAGTTACAATTGGAATCGAAGTTTTGGTCCAAATATTGTTGATCTCTTCGGAAACAATCACATTTATATCTGATTTGAATGGATCTTTTCCATTATACTTCAATTTCAGGTAGTTCTTGACAGATAAAATAAATTAAATGACCTTCCTTATAGTTGGTAGCTGCTAAGAATGTTCTTAGGTTTTCACGGCCACTCAGAATCTTCAAGTTTGTGTTTACTGGGGTATTATGCCGTGTTGTTACGACCTTTCGGGCCGACGTTTCGGATCCCATTGCAGGGTCCATCATCAGGGCTGATGTGTTGTTTTGAATGTTGGTGTTGTTGTTAAGTATCGGCTTGCAATACCGTGCCGAAGTCATGATGTGTTGTATTGTGTTGTATGTATGTATGATTCACCTGTTGTCTGATCACTATCTCTGCGGAGTCTGCGACGAGAATGACTTTGAAGCGCCGGATACCAAGATGTTTTTAATTTGAGACCATCATCTCTATTAATGTTTATCGGATGCTTGTAGATTTCTAGTGCTTCCTTGATAAGACGCGCATGGTGACTCTTAGGCTTTCCAAGGATTTTCGGTTCAAATGCAAAATGATGGCTGGTATCCAGAAAATGCTCAGCCAGTGCTGATGTTTCTGGATGACCGAGTTTGTAGATTGGTAGAACCCTAAAGGTATAGTTTTATTTTATTTTCAAAATTATTTTGGTAATCTACGATCAATTACGCAAGTTTTGAGAGGTCTTGTGTTAAGATAAGACATTTTTTTTTTATCGGGACAGCCTAGTGCACATATTGATTAAACGTATTTGTATATAAATGTATCCAAATTTTTAATATAAACGAATTTGAAAATTCTGAAGAAATCCCTTTTAAATAATGGTTTTATACAAAATTGTTTCTTTTTACTAATATTAATACTGTAATAGTAATACTGCAACATTTATTTTGATCTTTTTGAAGAAGAAATAAAATAATTTAAGATTTTAATTACCAAAGAATAGATTAATACCCATATTTTTTAAATCTTTAGTATCTACCTACATCAAGAGAGAGAGAACAATATTTAAGAATACATACTGCCTTACACCAATATGAAATCAAAAATTTTGCTCTTATGACATTTTAAAATATTACATTTTCTGAATTTGAACTGTTCGAATTGCTAATCTGATTTTATTTATTTATTTTTTATTTATTAATATTTAAGACTACATAATATTTTACATACATGATACACATTATTTAATTTTGATCGATTTTTTTCAAATTTTTTTACAGTCCTATGAAAGTATAAACTTTTGTATGGAACCGGAGAATATCACAAGTGTATTAAGAATAACTATTTTTTTAAATAATTTATTTTTAGAAATATTTAAAGATGATAACGTCTACGTCTATTTTGGTCTTGAACTATATTTGTGTTTTTTTGATTGATAGTTTCTTTGTGTATTTGTAATATTGAATTGGTTTTATATATTCTGTCTAAATTGGGACCTTGAATTCTTTGAACAGTAATTCCTTAGGATATGTTATCTTAATTTTATATATATATTATTATATAAAATTATTTTAAATTATTTATTATTATTAAAATTATTTTAAATTATTAAAATTA
The DNA here is from genome assembly GCA_016648135.1 of Agrypnia vestita. NCBI lineage: Eukaryota > Metazoa > Arthropoda > Insecta > Trichoptera > Phryganeidae > Agrypnia > Agrypnia vestita. The sequence continues at coordinate 40,358 of JADDOH010000414.1, forward strand.
TTTTTGTGATCAGTTTTTGTATAATTTTTAATGTCTGCAGGATGTTTTTATACGTTCCTCCCCAGCCAATTACACCATATTGAATTAAATTGTTAATATGATTGCGTTAATATTCCTAAATGTACTGTTTATCAAAAATGCTAATCTGCGAATGAATTTTTATTGTAAAATCGTGTATCATCAATTTTTTTTCGATCTTAATAATTATAAATTTAATAACATTTTTAAATACAGCTAAAATTACCAAATTAAATTTATTAAAATTATGATAAATAAAAAAATTTCAGATCAGGTAGATTTCTTTGCGCGTAGAAAAATATTTTAACTTTTTTTATTTTTAAGTTTTTACACCGCCACAGGCATGATTTTGAGGTCTCCTGGTCATGATCGATGTAAATCTCTTGAGGCTTTAGAGGCCGAGGAGGAGAGGAAACTAACTTAGAAAATATATTTATTACTTCTTTCAAGGAGTTGGCTTCAAATTATGGAATTGACTTTAATTAATAAGTAAACATGCATAGAAAGGGGGCGGTAACTAATTAATAGGTAATATGGAAAACATCATTTTATTTTAAAGACATATTTCTTATTAAGAAGGTATTATATTTGAATGATTTTTTAATACTATCATATTTCAATGATAGTATTCCGAGCGTCTTCATATTTTGAAACTAAATAAGAAAAATGTTTTTTTAAGACTCTGTTCGTAAAATGCCATCATAAAAAGTAAGCTTCTTTTGAAGCTGCCTAAGTGCCCAAATCCGGGTGAAATGAAGACCAATATTTATTGTCTTGGTTCAAAATTATTTTATAATCCAACATTAAAATTTTTTATAAATATGTAATGGAGAACATAATGTACCTACTTAAAATAAATTAAAATCTATTTATTTTAATAAACCATTTTTTTTACTATCTAAAAAAGTAGTGATCAGGCAAGATGTTGGATATGATGTCAGAGAAAGAAAAATAAGATGAGGCGAAATCCAATGTATCTTCTACTTGACAAGTAATTGAATGTTTCGGCGTTAAGTTTATGGAAATCCATTATGAACAAATAATAAAATAAAACAATGAACTTTGTTTTTTTTCAACTTATATTTGAGCACTTGTTTCACTACATGTTTCGGAAACGTTCGTTTCCTTCATCAGGTGAATTAAGAATCAGTCTTGTAGTGAAACAAGTGCTCAAATATAAGTGGAAAAAAACAAAGTTCATTGTTTTATTTCATTATTTATCTTCTACTTGATTCAATTCTAAAAATTTCATAGAGAAATGATTATATGAATGTGAAATACTGATAGTAAGTGATTCTTTACCACGTAACCACCTTAATATTTCAACACAAAAACAAAAATTTCTATAGCTGAATACATTTTATATTCTGAGCTATTCTGAACATCTGTGAGAATATTATTAGTTAATTTATACAATAAAACAAATCCCCAAATATGTACAAGAAGATTTTTTTTTAAATTGTTCGTTTGTTATTTTTTTTAAATCAATAGTTTCTATCTATTTTGACACGATTATGCCCAATATAACATGACATACATTCATACATGTATTTATTTATTGGTTATAATTTTTTGAGACATGAAAATAAAATCACACTTGTTTTTGTAGTTCTAAATTTTCAATTATTATGAGATGCGTTTCTCCTTACGAGGGAATTATCAATTTTAAGATTAAATAAGTAGAATGAAAACACAAAACGTTTTTATTTTCGTATTTGTGATTAAGGAGTTCTGTGAACTTACCTCCGAAACAATAAATTTTTTTGAGATATAAAGTATGATTAAATGTGGATTAATTGAAATAAAAAAGGTTGTTTAATAATGCAGAAATAAGAGTTTGTTTATTTAACAAATTCTAAGTATAATTTAAATGGGTACACAAAGCAAATTAAGCCCACAATTTATTGATAACAGCAGATCTGCAAATGATTTAATATTTTCATCTTAATTGCTGAGCCGATGAGCAATGAATTAAAATCCTCGCATTCGCGGCAGACTCGGATACCTGGTCCCCGGTTCGTAGCAGCGAGTTAAGCCTGCCCCGCGAGGCGTAGAGGGGCCACGGAGGCGTAGAGGGGCCACAGAGGCGCAGAGCCGCTCCCCCGCCAGTGCGACCGAAGCTCTCGCGACGATCAGATCGCGCCCAGGCCGCGCGGCCGCCCGCAAGTTCCCCAGTTATTGTCGTTGTTTTGAAGCGTGTCAGACGATGCGACGAGTAGGATTGATGTGAGTGACAACCCGGTGATTGCTGTTTCAAAGCGGAAGGTACGTATTTAAAAAACTCATTTAAAATACGTTTACAATGTTTTGTTGAATCGTTCTTTGAGCCATGTATAAATTTGTTGACTGTGACTTATAAATTTACAGAAACTATTTTTAAGTAGGTATTAATTTTTATGTCATATCAATAATGTCAAAGGATGAATAATTTATTTCAAATAGATGTTTAATTTTTTTATAATGAAAACGCCAATGTATTATTGTGAAGTTGTAAGTTTGCGACGTAGGTCATTTATATTTGAAAGTAATTAGATGAATTAATTATTATACTTCTCTCTCTGGATTATCTCTGTCCGTGTCTCATTTTTTAAGATTGTATTATTCTACATTATAACACAATGCAAAAAGACAAAATTACAAAAGGTATAGTTTTTAATAATCATTATAAATAAAATAATTGTTGCATAGTCATGCAGTAAAATCATTAGAATATTACATTTCAATAAGATTACAACAAAGAAGATTCTGAATGGCCGTGAATACCTAAGAACATCTTTACAACGTAGTTCTTTAATATTTAAAATGACTTAAGACAATTCATTTTACACCCTGTCCTCTGAAACAGAAATATATTTTCGATAGTTTTTTTTTGTATATCTTTCTAATTGATTTAATATTTTTTGCTTATGAATGAAAAATATTTGGTAATTTGAAAAAAAAAAAATGTACATAATGTAGAAAGGTCTGCATATACGTAAGTTGTGACCTGTGCAAACAGGAAGTATTTGCGCATATCTGAACGGCCACCATCAATAATCACTCAAAAACTTGTCACACGCTCTCCTCGGATCCCAACCGGCATTCCACATAAGTAAACACCCCTTTTACTATTGTAATTAATTTAAATTCTCAATATATGCTAACACGATTTACTTAGTTCCCTGTGTAAAATAAATATTTATCGGAGTTTAGCACTCGACATTAATCACTTCGCACATTTGCTGTTGCACGATTTTGAAAATAATATATGTATGTTTATTTTGAGTATCAGTTTTCATTCTCGAAAGAGCATCGAAAATTTTATGACGGGTTTAACCGGCACTCGATAAGGGTTGATATCCTAAAATATTGGGAGGGAAAAAGAGGGCTGCCTCCTAATCTAAATCGAGGCATAAGACATCACGATGAAGCTATTATTAGGTGACCTGAAATGGTAAATCATTACACTTTCAGAGAAACACAACAAAGGGTGTTGATACATTCATGCAAACAGATGTACCTATAGTTTATGTTTACCAGAAGATTTAAGATTATTTTATTCTATTTTATTATAATGTGTAACTTTACGAAGGATAATTTTATAAATTTATTACATGAAATTTCTATTCCGTCAATAATATAATTTAGAATCTACCGTAATACTAGTAGCTGCTTAGCTACCAGTTATAGATCACCATTAATTTGTAACTTATATAATAATAAATATACACATAATTTTAGTATTCGCTGCAAATACGCTGTGGTATTTCATTTTAATCACATTAATAAGGAAAGTTGTTTACTTAACCACTCGAGTTTATATATTACATGAACCGGTTTTAGAACCCATAATTTCATTCGTCAGGAAGATAAAAACTGATCCTTAACAAAAAATTATTATGATAAAAGATACTTAAAAATATTTTAAGGGTGAGACTGGCTGTTGAATTTAGTTACTTGTTTATATTTCAATGCCGTAGTTATTTTTATAGATCCCAAACATCCAATCCAATAAAAGACCAACATTATTAACATGCAAAATGCATACAATATTTTTTATTAAAAGTTTGATCATTTTCTATTAAATGATTTGAAAATTCTGAAATGTTGTCCATTTGTATAAATTCACGAGATTATATGAATAAAGTTCAAATAACATTTATTTATTTACATATTGTTTTCAATATACGTATTGATGCACCTACAGATAAATATCAATGTGATGTTTTGTGGGTCTGAGATGTAAAAAAAAAAAATAAAAAAAAAATTAAAACTCTTTTCAAGTAACATAAAAAATAATAAACGTTCACCTCAATCTATATATAGTTTATTACTCAAACCGAAAAATCCATATAATATTTTATTCAAAATGACAACCGAAAGGATGCGGATAGCAAAATCAAAAATATCACGGCAATTTATACTGCGTAAGATTATTACAGATAACCAGATATAAAAAGTGATAGAAGCCTTCATTGATGACATAACTGACCTCATTGATATTATATATATATATAATATAATATATATATATATATAAATATAGTTAACTTGATATGCCTTACTTTAGGTTAATTAAGTAATTAATTAGCCTGTTAAGGGTCTTGTACACTGTATTTCTACCTTTATCCGATTCCAATAGCAAAAGGGTAGTATTCAAATGTTGCTTAGCTGCCACCCCATCATTTCATTTTATTAAGTTTCACATTCATTTTCATTTATTAAATATTCAGACATATATTTTACCTCGTGTTTGTGGTCGCTCATATAATTTACATACATCATTATTAAAAAAGTTTAGAGTTTGTTTAGACAAACACAAAGTTTATCTTTTTCTGATTTCGATTTTCGATTTGAGTTGGAGTTAATTATGGATCAACATTCAATTCGCATGGTGATAGAGAAACCATTTAATTTACGTAGATTGAAATCTGTTCAATATTTTAGTAAAATGATATATTTTTATACAGTATTTTGGAACTATTTGTAATAAAATTAATTTTGATATAAAATTACAAAAATAAAATAAAGTAAAAATTCATATTTTTAATTCCGTTTTTGTTATTAACAACGTAATACATATGTATGTAGACTGAAACTTATTTTTATAATACAAAACATAAATTATTTGACAAATTGAGTAAATGTATATTTTTTAAATATTTATTTCTTTGTTCTTTTTACATACATTAATATAATTTAACATTTAAAATAAGAAAACAATTTATTCTACGAGTCTCTTGACTCTCATAGAGATAGTAGATAGTAGAATAAATTATATAGTTTATAGAGGAGTATTGCAGGTATAAATTATAAATATGCATTAATCTAAGTAGTACAAAATAGAATTGAATGTATAAAAATGATTATATACGAAGAAATATTATATTGGTAAGAAGTAGTAGCAGCGTTTCTGTTTTTGTTTGGTGATCATATTGGGGTGGAAGGTTTTTTTTTTTTGAGTTAAGATCCCTGAAGAAGCTACGGTAGTAGCGAAACCCGGTTGGATTTTTAATAAATATAAGTAGTGTATAACAAAGTTATTATTATTTATTTAATTATAATGTATCACCACCAAGTATTTTCTTCCTTTGAAAATTTTTTTTTTTTAATTTATTCTGATCTGTTATTTTTCTGATTAAGGGGGGAGATTATTATAGAGAAAACAATTTTTAATCCCAACATTTTGAAAATCGTAATTGAAAGTAATTTTTTCCTACAGTTTTTACTATTTTTTTTAAATAAATCAATATGGAGAGAGCAGTGACCTTTATTTACGGTTGTCTACATTAATTTGTTTCGTGTATTAATGTAAATATCGAGAATTTTGAATTGTGATGTTTTCAATATTTCTGTATTTCATCAAACTCTTTGTCATCAAAATAATTACGTTAATTGTTGTATCGGGTGTTATTTTTGAGATATAGAACACACACACAAAAATTGTGGTAATGGCCTTGGTATCGGCTTTATTGGAAAGATCATTTTGTTCATTTTATTTTTTGGATTTTAATCAGAGAGGTTTTTAACAGGTTTATTTTTTGGATTGGCAATACTTTTTCCAGCGACAGCCAATTTGACAGCTGACGGCCAATTTGTGCTCAGTTTGGTTTGTCATTTCACCATGAATAGACTTACATCAGAACAACGCCTGCAAATTGTGTAAAAATATTTTGAAAATCGTCGTATCGTATCTAATCATGTTTGTATTATTCGCACGGTGGGTTGTGCTTCGCAGCAAATACCCGATCACGCTGGAATAAACAGACTATTACTAATAACAGTACCCTGAACTCCAACTCTATGCCTAGAACAATGGTCTGGATTTATGTGTTCGAGTCTACTGTTTGAAACGCTCGACTGAATCCGCACACATTGTAACGACACGTCATATTGTTGTAAATTCGCGTGTATGTAAATTTTTAGCGCCCACAATCAATCTTCATGAGATTACGGGCAATGAAGCGGAGCACATCTGACGGGCCGAACGACTCCCCCGAGTATGCTGGTAACATATTTATTTCCTTTATCCGTCCGCCAGAAAGGTAGTGCCCCGGGACTCATCACGTGCTCACCTCGGATTTTGTTTTATGGGTGCATTCTTCATCATTCTCCTTATTTTGGTGAACTTTTGACTTTTGAAGGGTTGTGAAGGAATCCCTCATTGTGGTGGTAGGCCACGGATTTCACTGGTCGTTGAGTACTTTGATATTTATATTTTTTTATTGTGAGGGTGCAAATTCAGAACCCAGATCTTCTATAATTATAACGAATTATTTGAACCATTTAGAAAGATACGCCAAAAACCAATTTATCGAAAAAATTTATTTTGGCGATTCTTTTAGGTAACGTTTGGATTTTCCAATATATTTTTATTTTATCTGAAAAACCTTTATATATAATGTATATACATTTGTATTTTTGATGTATCATATTGTTTTCATGAGTGTTTTCATTAAAAATATCCTTGCACATATACTATACAAGGATATTTTTAACGAAAACACTCGGGTGTTACAATTTTAGAATGTACATGCATAGTTTTTCTATAAATAAATAAATAAAATCACATAGATGATTATTGGTTGATATAGTGTGTGATGGTCGACATAGAGATAGATTTAATAAATTTAGAAAATCTTAAAATAATAATATTCAAAAAAGCCAAGTATGGACATCAAAAATATATTTCTTCTGGTTTGAATCGTTTAAAAGTAAAAGCCTGATATATTTCTTCTTAAGATTCTATGTATTACAAGAGGCTAACAAAATATTGAATATTCAGCTATACAAGTAATATTTCTTAGATCTTTATTATACCATAGATATAATTCTGTGTTAAATTAATATCGTTTGCCAATCCTAATAGACTCGACCTTGTGAGTAGGTGCGAACAAGCCTTTATTATTTATGAATCGGAACAGCAAGTCTCGCGTGTAGCGGGTGCTTTACTGTTATTTTAACGAAACGGACCAATCACAGGCGCGCTTTGCCTTCGACGGGTTGAGCCGGAGGCGACCGTCCTGATGGCTGAATCCGGCCAATGGCGAGCGCCGGCGGTGAGGTCATCGCGCATAGGATGAGTCACTGCACTAGCGTGGATTTCAGAGGTATGGTGAAATCGTTACTATAAAAGGAGCGAACACGATGTGCTCAGCCCCTTCAGTTCGAGACCAGACTTGCGAGCGGGAGCGCTGCCCAACAGACTACCGACGGAGCCCTGAGTTCCAGAACATCATTTGCGGATGGAGTTGCTGCCCGGACGTATGGAGGAATCTACCAATCATCAGTACCAGAGAGGATCATACCGCCACTGTGTAACAGCTAAGGAACATATTTATATTATCTATTACGGTTAATTATTTTCACTATCGAAATGTATTTATTTTGGGAATATTTGAGTTCGGAATAATTGTGTAATTAAATATCACGATTGCTTGTGTGATATTGGTTCAAATCGTACGAGAATTCCTTCCAAACGGATGTATTTTTATGCAAAGCGAATTTCATACCGTTTATGCTGAAAATTGAATACACGGAGTTCTATATGAATTACTTAGTAGCATTATAATAATTACTGTATTGCGTAGGTATTGCGCAATCATTACACTCGGTCTACAACTAACTCTTTATGATTCGAGTACCTCGGTATATTCAGCTTAATAAGTGGCTTCAGAATGACGAGTAAAGGACAGAATGGGGAGATCTAACTAAAGATTGGGGATATCTGGTTTGTGTTAGCCTAGCTGGCTGAGGGGTGGATGATTGCCGGCACTTGGGCGTGGAACCCGCACAAGCCCCTGCAGGGCCCCTTAAAGGCGGGGTCCTCCTTGTTGCTCGGGGTCGTCAATAAACCGACCACCTAACCTCATCTGGCGCAAACTACTTAAACCAACAAAAAGGTTCCCTATGTCTTTGGAAGGATTTCCATGCTTGAATGCTGTAAAACCTTGATAGAAAACGTTAACTTCTATTTCGTCCTCTGTAAGAAAGACAGGGCCAGAATAAATATAAAAATCATTCACTCATATGGAATAGCTGGGATATTATAAATATGTTACTAACACTCTAACATTTGTCCAAAGTAAATGTTGCAAGATGCAGAATCGTGGGACGCCGCTCTGAAAAGGCATAATGAGATTGCACAATAATTTGTAACATCGCTGACTATGCCCGCAAAGGAGGCTAATGTCGTCATCAATTCGTACCAAAAGAGTACATGATTCTTCAAACACCGGCCTAAAAGAAAGGCGCCTCAAGACAACACACATCATCAGAAACTCGTACCAAAAGAGTACGTACATCTCAATCATAAGCCTAAAAGAGAGGCGTCACAGGATCACATCTCGTAAAGAAGAGATAGAGTCTCGGGATGCAGTAAGTTCCGGAGGAACAAGGGGGGCCGTTTAGTCACTTAGGAAGTCGGCCACCGGGTTTAGGCGGGCGCGGAGCCTCAACCCCTCTCAGCAGAGATGCTGAGGGTTTAAAAAACCAAAATTAGCATTCAAAGAAACTATTATTTCATATAAACTCACGGGCTGTTGTAGAATCCTTTCGAACAAACCATCCCCGAGACCTTATCTACTTATTTATAAAGAAGTTTCGTTTCAAAAATGTCTTATTTCGTAGATAGCAAATATATGTATTATTTTCCCCAGGAATTAATATGAACAGGTTCATACACGTCTAAGACGACACCATTCAAGGTAAGAATATGTTAATATAAAGTGTTTAAAATTATTAGTTTCAGTGTTATTTAATATGTGATTTCTCCTCTTTATGCCGTTCGATTGATTTTATTGGGTTGTTTCCAAACGGAAATGTTTTATTTCTAATACACGAATTCTTCTGGTGAACGTATTTTATTGTAACATAAATGTATAGATTATTAGGTTCGTTAGATGTTTTTATTACGTAATATTATGCAATTGTTTCCACACTGCTCCTATAAAAGAATTGGAAGTTATTACGATACACAACGGGGTCCTTCATCCATTAGACGAATCATGTGCCAATTCAACGACGTATTACGAATAGTATATATTGTATTTATCGAGATTTATTCGCATTTATTATTTCTAGTGAGGTTTTTAGTATTGGTTCCAGGCGCCATTATGAGGCGGAAATAGTTCATATTCATAGCCCGACTGCAATAGGTATTTTTGTCGCGTAAGAGGTAGCACGTTTAGGAATATAACTGTGTTTTATGTTTCGTCCCTGACGGACAGGATGGTATAGCTGTGGCTATTTAGGTAATATACTTAGTAAATGCAAAGGGCATTAGGTATTATCGATTTCGTCTGCGAACCCAAGATGTTAGAAATATTTTTAGTTAATATTTTTAGTTAATATTGCATTCAAAAGCGCAATTTTCACAGAATAAATGTTTTCAGTTAATAATAGAATTATTTCCAGTTAATAATATATATTTTAGTTCAATGTATAGTTAGCACAGGCAGAGTATTAATGTTGTATAGAATACATTATTTGTAATATTTCAAGAAGGTATAATATTTTATCCCGCGATCCTTTTATAGCTACAGCGTATCTGTCGACCTCAGCCGTTGCCACCCGAGCCATACAACTATTTTCACTAACATCATACGGCAAATGACTTTATTCATTGCAATGAAATATATATTATTTAATATTATTTTCCACGACGTATTTTTGACGGGACACCCCATAGGATTCATCACATTGTTAGTCGCGGCCAGGAGTGGGCAAATTAATTGAACATAATAGCTAAAATTAAATATCAACTCGCGACGAGAAAGCAACGGCCTTTTAAATAAATTATTAATACAAAATTCATCGTTAATACGTTAGGAAGACCCCACTATCTACCTGGATCATTACAAGTTTTTCAAATGAAATAGAGATAGATTTCTAAATTCATTGGTCGTGTCACTTTTGAATTACTTTAATAATATTTCAAAAATTTCAGCTGGAGTTGACATTTCAATTAAAAGTCAAAATTTTCCTATACAGCACATATTTCACGTGAATTATAAGTATTAACTCATATATTTAATAAAAACGTACCTACTTTGTTTTCGCCACTAATACAATATGTCACGTAATTAACGCAAACCCTGAAAGTACTTTATTAAGAATCGGCTACTGGATCGATATCTGACATTTCTAAATTTTTAAATACAGCTTAAATATTGTTTATTAAATAAATAAGTTATCTTCATTTTGGGAAAAAAAGTATGGTCACTCTACAGGGCGACAGAGCCAATGCGTGCGTCGCAGATCTTGACCCACAACACATAATTATTTAATAATTATTAAATAATAAAAAAATAAACTTAAATTACGCTCATAAGTCTTCTTCATAAGGTGATTCTCAGTGAGTGTTCTGCCATCTTAGCTACTTCCTTAGTTGGCTACCAATGCTGGTATTCATAGAATATGATACTGGTGATATCACTTGTGAATTGTTAAAAAAAATTAAATAGAGGTGCGAACACGGAATACGTGTTATATCAATATTCTTACTATTTTCAAACTAAGCTAATCGCTGGTGTTACGAAAATAGGACTAACTTGCTGGTCTGGACGTCTGGAGTGAGGTTCGAAGAGGACCGAGACCAACAAGGTACAAATTAATTAATATTTCTAATTTATTAATTAATAAATTTAATTAGCGTTTTATTTATTCACCAAAGTCACTGGAAACATATTTAGTCAGAGCACTTTTTCTTAAACTTAGTCACTAAATGTTTCTAAGATATTTAACACACTTATTATTACACTGTTTCTTAATTCGCACTAATTACGCTATTTCCATTACTTCAATCACTTTCAAGAAAATTCCGTTCAATTTTCTAACGTAGAAAACTTCTCGCTTGCCGGTAGGCACTCGTCTGATTTTTATCATTTGATTAATCTCGCGTTGGTCACACTTCGCTGTAATTTTAAACGCTGCTAATATTGCGCCGGTTAAACTTCAATCAAAAACGCGACCCGCCGCACGTGCGCTAGCCCTTTTATACCAAACATAGGTTTCGTGATGCTTCGAGAACTTTTTTTACGTTTCTAGCGATTCCTCAAAATTTCCAATGCCTACGAGAATGCTCCAGTCGATTCCAGATTGCTCCAGAGTGTTATGGAGTGTTCCAGAGATTTCGTGAGACTTCGATTGTGCGCATTCTTCCGGATTCTAGCATCTTGTAACAGTACTAATACATTAATTGTCAATTACTAGTATTAGTTGATGCGATTAAATAAATGCAGTTTTATCTTAGCAAAATGTAATTTATTGTAGTATAACAAACTTAGCAACACACCCGGTAACAAGAAGCAGAATTGCGCGTAGCTTGACAGTCAGGGAGGCCAACGTAAGAAAGACTCGTTCAATGTAATAAATTTAACGACTTATTAAACAAAATAAACAACTTACTCTACATTACCAACGCCGCATTTCTTTAAGAATTTCTTTAACATTTCTTACAATTTTAACTCTCTATTTAGAGCCTTTGTTAACATATCTGCAGGTTGCTCACTAATTTTAGTATAATATGTGGGGTATAAAAGAAAAAGCAGCATATCCGAAATATTCTAATTTAAAATGTACCGTGTTCTAGATTTTATGTATCTATCCTTTCCAAAATCATCTTTCTATAAAATCTCGAATTCAGTAGGTACATTTTAAATTATTAATCCTCAATGAGTGCACTCTAATTTTTTTGGATATTGCCGCCTTTGCTTTTATACCCCACATATGTTCTATATAATATTTAGCCAGAGATATTAGAAATCTAAATTCAACTTAACCCTAATTTATCGAATTTGTCATTTTATTCCGACGCCCAATGTCAAAGTTGAATCTGCGGAATAAAATTAATAAATTCGAAATCGGAACTTTTTTCATTCTTTCTTCCTATTACGCGTTTTCGTCGTTGCATTCACGAAATTTGTCCCCCAAACCGAGCGTAAACATACTACATACACATCACTAAGGTAATATTCACTAAGGTAATACACTTGTTTATCAGTCAAAAATCAGTTTTCAATGGCTATTTAATAACGCCTTCGAACACGATTCTAACAATTCGAACATTTATAACATCTAATTAATAATAATGAAAATCATCGAATAAAAAACGTATTTTGTAAAACCAAGATTTTAATTAATTCTGAAATCTTCTAAATAAATCTAAATAGCTGAAATTTTCAAAAGACATGTCATATTTCGCACAAGTATCTAAACATTAAACATGTTTGTTCATTTAAAGATAAACAATTTTTTTAAATAAAAATATTTGTAAAATATCACCATCAATGAATTCTTTAACACTCCTATTTAAATAATTATCTAATGACCGCAAAACATTCAATTGTTTTCCAACTTATTATTCAATTTAAATTATTGATGGCTGGCAGAATTAACATTAATTTGAATATTAATCGCATAGATACTTTACGGTTTCATTTTGATAAACCATCATTTTATAATTAAATGAGCTCTTCAAAAACAAATTAAAATCAACAATCACAATTCTAATTAAAATGTTCTCCATATGGTATCTATTATATAGTGGCATTATCATTTCTGACATCAATGTCGTATCGAATCAAACGATTTAATATTTGCTACTAAAATTTATAATGAAACCTTCTGAATCTACCTATATTGTTATACAAGCAACCAGTTCTAATATGGTAGGTACAAATCTTGCTTTTCATAATTAAAATTATATATATACGATATACCTATTATGTATTCAAGACTCAATAAAATACTAGAATGTATAGTTTCACAATAGGGATGAACACATAATCACGAACTGTGGATTTAATCATCGATATTTCAATTTTGCCATCAATAACGTGATGAGTATTTGAAAATACAACGATTCCTGATTTATCGACATTGGTGAAGTACTGCAGCGGCTGTCAAAGTGTTCGCTGACTGGCCAATAGGGGCGCCTTAACACTTGAATATACGAATAAATTTTTATTGTCAGAATTAAAATAATGAAGACGTGGCAAATATTGTATTCCCTTGTTCCAGCAATTTTTAACCTCAAATGTAGTTGATTTCTTTCGCGACTTAAAATCAATTTTGGAAGAGCACTTACATATATCTGGGTCTATTTTCATTGATTTACGTTATCATGACAAGCATGTCTTGACCGCTATCGTATATATTTTATAATATTATACATTTTGTCAATTTTTATGTGTGGGGTTATTGTATATAAAAAATATTAATATTATTTTTAAAGTTGCTAGAAATCAATTTGTTACAAACGCGTCTACTAATTTACTCATCATCATCAATTAAGTGTCAGAATATAAAATTAAGGCCAATATTTCCACTATAATGACAGAAATATCGACAGTTAACAGATGTCTTAACATTCTCATAAAAAACTTTACGCGTAGGTAGGTACCTATCATATCTTATCTATGGTACCCATTGACGTATTATAATATACGTAGACACGTTATTCCCATACTAGCCGGGTTTCATATGTAGCAAATTAATATTGCATTGCACACTTATTTCACACACTAACACTGCACACTAACGCTCTGCGTATAGACAGAAAAATCAGGTAATTTGAAAAAAAAGTCGCGGTGACTAAAATATCATACTCATTCTTACAATAGCGTACTATACTCTTTCCTTTTTCCCCGGGACTTTTTTTCGGCGTAGCGTCGCGCCCGATCACAAAGAAGGTCCGTTCAGTAACGAATACAAGTAAGGCAATTACCTTACTTTTGAGTTGCCAAGATTTCACGCTTGTAACGTATCTACAGTTTATTATAGGTATCATTAATGGTAGCTATATAAATGAGTATATATATGTTACCAATATAGCAATCTTTTTATCCTGAGAATACGCGAATGGCACCTTATTTTAACCGGTGATACACTAACCGTTATTTGAGATGTCTTTCTTGGTTTTTGTAAATTATTTCTATTTTTCTAATGTGCGTTTATTTTTAATATGAGTGCATGCTGCAGACACTCTAAATTGGAAAGTTGACAGTTGACATAATCATTTATTATGCCAATAGTAAATCTATGTATTATCAACGTCTATGCATGTGTCTCTTTAATTAAAATAAAATTGCTAATTATTGTTTAAGTACTAAACATTTAAATCACACTCAGTTTCCAATCACTGTTGTCATCAAATACCAATCACCTTTAAACTTGTGATTTGATTTCAGGGCCTGCGCACTCTATCCATAAAGTTTCGATTCCATTATTTTGGCATCAATTCTTGGGTGGGAGTTATTTTTAATTTTATTTTTCGGCGGTACAAATTTGGTATCAGTACCTACGTACCTACCTTTACCTACTATTTTAACAATTATTGTAGTGGTATCAATGCTGTTTTCGCAAAATTTTCAAATTGGTTACATTGTTCATACTGTGGTTCATACCAGTGAATTCGACGCCTCGGCGCCTTTATGATTTCAAATCAATTAATTTCAATTTATACAATAAATAATAACATAGACTAACCTAAATGACCAACATAAATTTAGGTAATGCGTACGTGTTATAATAGTTAATTAATTTTCATATATATTGTCTCTGTATTCTAAATACAGTAGGTACTGGACTTAAGTGTGGACCCATTTAGAAATTTCTTATAACTTATCGTTTGACTTATAAAAAAAATAACATTTTTATTATAAAACCCTTAAAAAAATTCATGTTCGTTGTGCTTTATTCTATTAATGAAGATCAAAAATACTAAATACTATTTTTAAATAAATTAAAGCAAACGCCTTGAAAACAAGGAAACTTAGGAAAAATGTTTTTAAATTGTGGCAACACAATTACGAACATGTTACCATAGATAAGATAAAAATAAATATTTCTTCAACCATTGTTCTGTCTTTCACTGGGCCCAACATGATACCCGTATCAAAATGTATTTTAAATTAATGTGTACACCTCGTTTTTATATAAAAAAAATCATACGATTTGATTAATTTTTGAAGCTGATAACGGATTAACAAAACATTACTTGACGCGTTTTAAGCGCAATAATTATATAGATTCCTTCTAGTCTAAAAATGTCCTTAGGTTTTCACGGCCGTTCAGAATCTTCTGTGTATAGTTTTCTGGGATATTCTGCCGTGTATATGTGACCTCTCTGGCCAACGTTTCGGATCCCATTGCAGGGTCCATCATCAGGGCTGATGTGATGAGTGAGTATTGAAGTGTAGGTTAAGTTTGCCTTGCCATACCGTACCGAAGTCAGGGTGTCTCCAAGTTTGTGTTCTGTTAAATACTGGATTGCAGTACCGTGTCGAAAGCAAGGTGTGTGTCTTGATGTAGTGTGTTATGTATCTACTAATGGATGTCGGACTGTGTGGATCGTCGATTTGATTTATTCTGCAGCGCCGGATACCACGCTGTTTTTAACTTAAGACCGTCATCCCTATTAATGTTTACCGGGTGCTTGTATATTTCAATTGCTTCTTTGACCAGGCGCGTGTGGTGACTTTTGGGCTTTCCTAAGATTTTCGGCTCAAATGAAAAATGGTGGCCCGTATCTAGAAAGTGCTCAGTCAATGCCGATTTTTCCGGGTGACCGAGTTTACATGCTCTTTTATGCTCATCAACCCTCTTTGAAATCGTGCGTGCTGTTTGTCCCACATACACTTTGTCGCAATTTTGACAGTCGAGTCTATAAACACCGTCGGTCTCAAGGGGATCCCGATCCTTCGCTGGTCTTAATAGGTCCTTAACCTTTTTGTTTGTGCCGAACACTGTCTTAATCTTCTGTTTCTTGAGCGCTTTGGCAATCCTGTCTGTTACATTATGGATATAAGGCAAGAAAGCAATCCCTTTCTCAAAGGGATTGCTTTCTTGTCTTATATTATATTATAACTTAAGGCGGTACATACATTTTTTCAAGCTGTCAAAGTGGCGATATGTGTCGGATAGATCATGCTACTTCAATACGAGATCGAGACATGAACAAACGTCATATCAGATAAACCTTGCAAGAGCGTATTTTTTACGTGTCCCCTTGTGAGATAGAAAGGTTGCGAGGAAACGAGACAACCATATGGAGTACCGACGTTTAAAATATATGGGAACGCAAGTCATGCTCGCGTAATATTATTAGAATTTTAAATGTTTTAAGTCTAGAATATAAAAAAGCGTATGTATATTTCTCCAATAATTTAGGTGTTGTAAAAAAAAGTAAACAACAATTTTTCTTATATCACTGTTTTTTAATTTAAAACTTTTGTCGAATAAGCAGATTTAGATATTATTTTGACTTCCGACTGAAATGTCAAAACACCTGTGAAAATAATTGAATTTAAATAATTTTTATTTAAAATAAACAAAAAACTACTACAACAATATGTATTGAATTAAAAATAAAATTAAAAACCATTTATCTATATTTTAAAAATTATCTCGTTAATTAATATCTTACTTGACTTTCAAATAACAATGACATCAACGCGAACATAGCGAGTCAGCGAGCAAGTCGGCAAAAGTGACATGCGTTCAATATTAGGTTATGAGTAGAAATGCAATTTAATACAAAACTAGTTAAAAAAAACATTATTATCTGCGATGAATAGATTGCTTTCGAATATATAATATGATATTATTTTGAACTAAAGTCAAATTTGGCATAAAAACACGTTTTAAAGTGATTTTTTTATGAAAAAATGATTGGACTACATGAATACGTCCGCCTCCGCCTCTCCCGGCTGGCGCGCGGATTGTGATCTGCAAACTGCGTAATTTTTCGACACATTTCATACTATAGAATTTTTATTTTTAAATATTAATTAACGTGTTTTTTATAAAAAAAATTAGCTTTTTAATAGTGAATGAAGACTCAAAGTGCGAATATAGATACAATATATCGTTTAAAATCATCTTTTTATATGAATAAACAACATTTGAAAATGACCAAAAATCGTAAATATTTAAGCATGTTTGAAAAATGATATCTTTTTTAATATTGAATATTTCTTAATTTCCTACGTACAGATTCTAGATAATTAAGTAAAATTTATATGTATGAAAAAACATATTATGCTTACATACAAATTTTAAACGAATCACACTTTGCCCGGGAACATTAAAAACGTTTTTTTTTGCCGCGGCCTGTGGATTAATGCCTATATTTTTCTTAATTATTGTAAATAATGTTCAGTTTATTACTTTTATATAAGAACAAAGGTTCTATCTAAGGTATCGCCCTAAAAAATTGCAATCTATCATATACATTCTGATATAAATGAATAATAAAAACCCACATTTTCGTAAAAAACGCCGAAATATGCATTTGCAGTGAATGTACCGCCTTAACCTACACTTCAATACTCACTCATCACATCAGCCCTGATGATGGACCCTGCAATGGGATCCGAAACGTTGGCCAGAGAGGTCACATATACACGGCAGAATATCCCAGAAAACTATACACAGAAGATCCTTCTAGTCCATACATTTATAAGTATTTCTTTACTAGTAAATACACCACATTTCGTTTTAATTTAAAGCTTTTATAAAATTAACGCGTATTTACCATTGTGGGAATCGAGAGCTCTTGTAAAACCTCTTGGATAGGTACTACCAGGAATAAATTTGAATAACTATACCTACCAATACATAGGAACCTTTCAAGGTGCCTAATACAATGTCACTTGATCTTCCCTTGTCGTCTTACTATGTTGATTTATCCCTGGTAGAATAATGTATCTCCGATCCTGTTCCTGCCTCGCGATGCCCGACTTGGTAAAAGCTACTAAAAGCTTTCTCTAAAAGCAATTAATTGTATTTTACTAACTTCATTTCACAACACTTTGCTCTCAGTCGGGGCGCAAAGGTTGACAGGTAGGTACGGAACAATGTCGCTTAAAAATGGCATTTTATTTTCGTTACCTTTTTATTGCGGAAAAGAGTCTAACAGGTATTAATGTACTTAGACAATTTATTTTCCGGCTTTGGTAATGTTATAACACTTAACATAATGATCAAAAAAGTAGCACATTTAAGAATAATATATATTTACTTAAATATCCTCTATTTAACGACATGCGATACTTTTTGGCAGTAGTATATCTATGTTTCTGATTAGGAAATAGATCAATTAAACATTGGTAGGTAGGTACCACAGAATAAAGTAGGTACCTATATTTTTTGCTTAATTCATAAATCACATAGACGTATTTGATAGTTCACAATACGTATTACCTATCTTCTGTGGTTAATCCACATAAGATATTACTTGTTGTTGTCGAAAATATCTACGATTCGTCGAAAATATTATTGTAGGTAGGTAGGTTAAGATGTTCACGGAGCAATGTGATCAAATGTATTTTTTTTTTTTGTTAAATTATTATTTTAATTTATAAATTAAATTTTTTATTATTATTTCACTACTGATTTAGTTCCATACTTTATGTAATACTAGCTGTGCCCGCAGCTCCGCCCACGTGGAATTCAGTTTGATGCTGTAAAAGTATCCGTGAAAAATCAATAATATCTAACCTAAACTACTCGTCCAAACAATGTTGTGTGACAGTCAATTTTTATTTACATAAAATTTTCCTGACGATAAGCAAATTTATTTTGATAAGAATTTAAAATTACCTACTTAAAATACCCCCGACAGATTAAAATTAATTTTAAATATATAAATATTCATATTTTATCAATTTGTGAATTAACCTTAACATATAGATATAGTATGTCATCGCGAACTTTTTTAAAGGCTTTTTGAGTTCTACAACTCCTCTATAGAAATCATACATTTATCTCTTACTGGGCACATTCACTGCAAATGCATATTTCGGCGTTTTTTTACGAAAATGTGGGTTTTTATTATTCATTTATATCAGAATCTATACTCTAGACTGCAATTTTTAGGGCAATAACTTATATATAACCTTTGTTAAATATATAAAAAATAATAAACTGAACAGTATTTACAATAATTAATAAAATATAAGCATTAATCGACAGGCCGCGGTCAAAAAATCGTTTTTAGTGTCCTAGGCGGCGTAATTTTTAATGAATATTTATATGCACGCATAATATATTTTTATAAGTACAAAGTATACTTCATTATATAGAATCCGTACTAATAAAATTAATAAATATTGAATATTAATAAAGTTATAATGTTTTAAATTTGCAAGAATTTTTTACGTTTTTTCTTGATTTTTAAACGCTTTTTATTTATATAAAGAGATGGTTTTAAGGAGTATATTCTATTTATTCCCGTATTTTGAGGCTTTACTCACTTAATAAAAGTTAGTTTTTTTTATAAAAACACCTTAATTATTATTTAAAAATAAAAATTCCAAAGTATGAAATGCGCCAATAAATGACGCCGTTTCCGACGGCATTCTGTTTTATAATTACGTCATTTATTGACACATTTCATACTTTGGAATTTTCATTTTTAAATATCTATATTTTAAATTTTTTAAAAAGTAAGGTGTATTTATTAAAAAAAAACTAACTTTTATTAAGTGAATAAGGCCTCAAAATACTGGAATAAATAGAATATACTATTTTAAATCATCTCTTTATATAAACAAAAAGCGTTTTAAAATCAACAAAAAACGTAAAAATTTCTTGCAAATTTAATTATAACTTTATTTATATTGAATATTTCTTAATTTCCTAAGTGCGGACTCTAGATAATGAAGTA
This sequence comes from Agrypnia vestita, assembly GCA_016648135.1. Lineage (NCBI taxonomy): Eukaryota > Metazoa > Arthropoda > Insecta > Trichoptera > Phryganeidae > Agrypnia > Agrypnia vestita. Next base: position 60,525 of record JADDOH010000414.1, read on the forward strand.
TACTTTATACGTATGCGTACATATAAATATTCATTAAATATTAGCGCCGCCTAGGACATAAAAAACGATTTTTTGGCCGCGGCCTGTCGATTAATGCTTATATTTTATTAATTGTTGTAAATAATATCCAGTTTATTACTTTTATATAATAACAAAGGTTCTATCTATGTTATGGCTCTAAAAAAATTACAGTCTAGAGTATACATTCTGATATAAATTAATAATAAAAACTCACATTTTCGGAAAAAAAAAAAAACGCCGAAATATGCATTTGCAGTGAATGTCCAGCCGTTTTTTGTCGACTTTAGTTGTAAAAAAGGTCACCACGAAAAGTCATTTTATTTTAACTGGATAATATGTAGATAGCCTATAACCACCCTGAAAGTCCATTCTAAATATTAGTGAAAGAATTTTTGAAATCGAATGAGTAGTTTTGGAGATTACCTATCTCCTAGGTACCTACATCCAAACTTACAAACTCACAAACTTCACCTCTTTATAATATATTAGTATAGATGGAGATTACGTCCTACATTCAAACTTATAAACTCCCAAAATTTGCCTCTTTATACATTAGTACCTACCTACTTACCTATAGATGGGCCAATACATATTTTACATTTGAATATGTGTTATGTAATACAATATATAAGATTATGTAATACAATAAAATATTGTATCACATAATCTTTAGACATTTAAAAGTTTTTCATGGTAAATGTTTGCACTCCAGTTTAAACTCCATCATATTCACTGTATTTTGTATTGTTTTCGGTAAGCTATCGAAGATTTTAAGTCCTTTGTAAATCATACAAATTTTATATTAAATCAAAAAAGTTCTTGTAATATCTCTAAGTCAACCGTCGAGAGGTTTTGTATGACTCAAGCTAAAAAATATATTTACCTCTCATTTGTGCCACCATTGGCTCCATATAGAAGATGAAGACAAATGTTAACATAATGAGATAATCATACCAAAGTTAATCCCGGTTATACTTTTATATCTTTATTCTGTAGTTATACTCAGTTATAGGTAATAGGTATTATACCTGATTGGTTGCATAGGTAGTTACTGGACAAAGCAGGTGCGTCTATTAATTAAAACAGCATACAAATTATAAATTTAATTACTGATTCTAAAGTAAAAACAATAAATTAACGTGTAAATGTTTTTAAAAGATATTTTTACAATGCATAACGCCAAATTTATGTCGGTATCGATCTGTCTATCAATTAAATCTTTCTATAAATCCCCCTATATCATAAAAGTTAAGAGAAAACCGATAGATGTGGTACGATCATGTTACTAAAAGGGAAGATGACTTATCAAAAGCACCGCTTAGCATTGAATTTGGTCGAAAAAGCCGTGGAAGTTCATAAACAATGGGGTTGTTAACAATTTTCGAAGACCAGAATCCATAGAAATGGCAATATAATATGTATATATGGAATATAAGGGCATAAGGAGACCTTATCTTTAACGGTGCTAGCCAAAAACTAGGGGAGAGAATATGCAAAAATATAAATAATAGATTAGAAAATTAGCTATTAAAGAATATTGAGGGCGACATGTTTGAATACGATTATCTAGCAATGGCGGCAGTTTGATAACTTATTTTGAAAATGTATAAATATGTTTAACAAACACAACAAAAAGCCATTATAGGTATGATGTTGCTCAATATACCAAAGTTTTTGCTTATAGCCCTATTTTGATATAAAAATAAAAATTCCTACTCCATGTTGCAAAAATTAACCGAGTGTTTATTGCCATCTATGATTTTTTTGAATAAGCACTTTATACAAATTCGTTTAATGTGGTTTACAAACTTTGTACATAGATGTCAAATGTTATGTCAAAAAGTTTAAACTTGTGTATGGGAATTTAACATTAACATAATATAACACAATTGGGAACTCAAATAAATAATTACAAAACTTCTGACAACAAATAAGATGTTAGAGATGAGTAATCTTTTAAATTATTATGTTATATATCATTATCTTATCTGTTTATTTTATTGGAAACAATTAGTTTATCTCTTTACTTCATTTGATATCGCGTCGTTAAAGGACCTTCAGATAGTAAAAAATAGCCTGTCATTATTACATAGAAGAATCTGCAATTATTTCATAAAAAATTTATAATCGCTGTCATTAAAGTAATTACAGTTACTTTACCGAGAAAATGTATCTGTGGGTTTCGCATGAGTGATACCAGTGAACTGTAAAAATAATTTCTAATACAGAAATATAATAAACAGTGGGTTATATTAAAAATATGGAAAGCTTGGAAAGTGAATTTTCTCGACTTAAAGGTTATTTATTTCTTTATAAATTATACTTTAGCATTTAAATTACACAGCCATTTGAATTTTACTTTCAATTTGACTTTAAATCATAATTTAACTCAGTAACATTAAATCAGTATTACAGTAACTACAATGTTAGTACCTGCATAACCAGGGTTTGAGAAGGCTAAGTCCTAGATACTAAAAAAATTGACTCCCACCTCCGCAGAGAGGTTATTTTGAAAATACGCTGATTAGAATGTGAATCTGGCATATTGGAATGCGTTGCATTTATTAAATAACTTTGACATTTAGATTGTCATATACGACAATAATTTCTTGGCATTATTCCTGTACAAAATTGAAGTTAATAATTAATATAAAATAACTTGTACCTAAATCACCACTAGAATTTTATTTTAAAATGCCAACCGGTTTTTTCCAACACTAGGGCAGTATAAAAACTAAATCTAAACATATAATTTTGTCAGTGGTTTATAATTCGAACTTTGCAAATTTTTAAAATTGTTTCTCAACATAACCTGAAACCAAAAAGAAAATTACATACAATTGTTAACTGCCTCGACAACGGATAGACTCTATTCCAAAAAGATAAGCGGCAAACAATTGTAGGATTTCACCCTACACACACCTACAAGCCACCAATCCAGGCGCTAAAGAAGATTGAAAGGCGCTGACCCGACATTGCACCACACCTGCGACTGACAGGTCAGCGAAAATAACACGCGCCCAGCAGAGGCAATTAACCTGGAGCATTACACAGGGCTGAAAATGTACAGCCAGCAACCCATCAAGGCATTGGTTGGCCTACATTAGCACAAACGACCCTATTGTGCTGATTAAGAGGAATTAGATCATGCACCAGCGGGTAGGCCAGATCGTCGGATATATAAACCGTGTCCTCGCGACTACCTGTACAATGCACACAGTGCTACACAGGTTCTCTCACACGATGGCACGCTGCCGGTCTCGTCACCGGAAGAAAGGTTTACACCGCAACACTGATCTTATACAACATTACCACCTGCACATCGGAAGCTACTTCATGACGTCACTTCCACTCGTACTTCAGGAGTAACTGACCATGGACAACACAACGATAAAGCAGAGCTACACCGCCACCGCTGGACGATCTACACATGCAAGTCTACACAGTCCTAACCTCTGGATATCCAAGGAAGCTTCTATCATCGATATCATCGTCATCATCAACATGGAGTCTATCATTATTCGCATTGTATTTTAGGGACCTTGTGGATAATAAATAAAGCATTGAGATCACTCTCTCATTCACAACCAACACTAACCGACATTCACTTCATCCCTAAACAATAAAATTCTAGGGGTTATATTTACAATTTCTGCGAAGTAAATTCAATTGAATTATTTATGCCATATATTACATGTGCATATTTAAGTCCGCAACATGAGGATATTAAAATAATTTAATATCCTCATGTTGACTAGAATCATTTTGTGACAGAATTCAGAATTAACAAACAAAGATGCATATGGTTCTCAAAGCTGTGTATGTGTATAAAATCTACCCCAGACGTATACGCAATATAAATTTATCCCTCTGATTTTTCGCTGTTTTATGAATACACATTTTTGTTTGAACTGACACGTTGCAAAATATTTTCAACTACTCGGCGCAGATCTGTATTTGTAGCAGATGTGAATGTGCGCATTCCATTATGGGATAGTGCTTCTACAGAAGGTTTTTTAAGGGATATAAAACTTTAAAATGAAAGCATAAATCGTGGTAATGCCATGGTATTGGCTTTATTGGATACATAATTTTATGCCATTAGTGTTTAAATGTAATTTTGGGCATATAGGCGACGCAGCTGTCTCAAATAAAGCACAATCTGGAAGTCCAGTTTTCGCCACCAAAATTTTTTCTAGCGATGGGCTTATTTTACCGGCCATCTTCCTTCCGGGGTTGCCAGGAGGATTCTTCTTGATATTCGTTCCTCTGGCATTCTTAGCACACGTCCAAACCACCTCAATTGTGATTTTTCTATGTGAAGGAGTAGGGGTTCCATGCTGGGTGTGTGCCTTATGTTGGCACTTTTCACTCTGTCCATCAATGTGATTCCCGCTATACCCCTTAGAAAACTCGTCACGGCAGCCTGGATCCTTGCTCTCACTCTCCACCAGGATCCAAATTGGCTGGCCATATAATAGGGTGGGCCTGTACACAGAATTGAAAACAGTCAGTTTTGTCTTGACACTAAGCTCGGATTTTCTTATCACTGCACTATACAGAGAACATAAAATGCCGGCTGCAGCTCCGATTCTTCTATCTATTTCACTTTTCTGCCTCCCGTCACTAGAAAATTCCACCCCAAGACATTTGAATTTTTCGACTTGCATCAACTGGGTCCCCTATATGCTGATCGAGCACTGCTCTTGGTCTCTTCCTACGACCATAACCTCTACTTTGGCAGTACTAATCTTCATCCCTACTCGAGTGCACTCTTCATTGAAGGAGTTTATCCACTCCTGTAGGTCCTCTTGTGAGGGAGCCAGCCTTTCTATATCTTCCGCGAAGAGTAAAGTATATTTTTTCACATTCCAACAGCTCTTGCTGTCTTATCCTGTCCATATAAAGAGTGAACAGGATTGGCGAAAGTGGGCAACCTTGTCTCAATCCTACTCCAACATTAAACTCCTCCTCAATGCCCAAAATCATATTTTAATATTAAAAATATTTATCATTCCAATAAAGCCATGTCCATTACCATGATTTTTATGTGTTTTATTTCATTGCAATGTTTTATATCGGCAATGTCCTCTGTATTATCTGTTATCACTTTCCAATATCATGTCTTATGTCAATATCTTATGTCTAAGATACTTTTGTTGTTTTTGTGTTTATGTAATTTTAATTAATAAACATACTTTGCAGGTCAAACATATTTAGACCACGCTGGGGCCACCCTTTATGCAGAGACACAAATACAAAATGTTACACAAGATCTCGTGAAAAATTTATATTCCAATCCACACACAAGCAAGCTGACAGCCGACTGTATAGACCAAGTTCGCTTTCAAGTATTAAATCACTTCAACACCGACAGCAATGAATATAGCATCATCTTTACATCAGGATCAACCGCTGCTCTCAAACTCGTTGCTGAGTCATTTAAATTCAAAATTGATGAAGATATCAATGGAATATCTTCAAAAGCTACATCAGGATGTTTTGCCTACCTTCAGGATAATCACACTTCGGTTCTTGGTATGCGCGATGTCGTTACATCAAAATTGGCCGAGGTGGTATGTGTGCCCCATGAAGAAATATTCAAAGCATTAAAGGATTCTGACCATGAAAATCAAAATGACTATGTACACAATAACGCTTTGAACTCATTAGAGAGGGCGTTATTTGTGTATCCTGCACAGTGCAATTTTAGCGGGTATAAATATCCATTGAGTTGGATAGATAAAATAAATAATGGTGCATTGAATGGATACATTAAAAAGCAGACGGAAAAATCATTTTCAGAATGGGCGGTTATCTTAGATGCTGCTGCTTTTGTCTCTACAAGCAGATTGGACCTCTCAGTCTTTAAACCAGATTTTGTTTGCATGTCTTTTTATAAAATTTTTGGATATCCTACTGGACTAGGAGCATTACTAGTTAAAAACAGCAGCTCACATCTGCTTGATGATAAAAAGTACTACGGAGGAGGAACTGTACAAATTGCAATGAGTGGAAAAAATTTTCATATCAAACGAAAAATCCTTCACGACAGGTTTCTGGTTCTTTTTTAACTTGTTTTATTTTACTAATGATAAATTGCAAAATAAATAAATAAATGTATGAATTATTTATTCTAATTTAATGAGTAAAATATTTAATCCCAAAGTTACTGTTTCAAATATTAATAGTCATAACAACCCCCGTATGCCTTGTTTCCAAGTTTTATTTTCGGGCCACTTCATTTTAATTTTCAAAAAAATAATAAAGTAAATATAATAAAAATGAGAAAAACATTGATTATCAGAAAGACAGCATAAACACAGGTCTAACTCAGCCAGAATATACCCTGCTACTACAGAGTGTAAATCGGCAATCCAGCACCGTGCCCTGCGCACTTCACTCTGTGCACCGTGCATTGCTTCCCACGCATAAATATGTTACGGATGAAGGCCTAAAATATGAACTCTATATGGTAAAACTCTGTTAATTCGAATCCCGATTCGCCTTAATTCGAATTTTTTAAAAACCATAAGTCTCAAAATGTTAATTGCATATTAGATTTACCCCGACAATTCTAAAACTCCAGTAATTCGTAATTCGAAATAATTTTTAGCCTCTTGCGCCACAAATCAATATATTTTAGTTCACATTATTCAAATTTTGACAAAATTGAAAAAAATTATTTCGATTTTTTCACAAGTGAAAACAACAAATATGTCAATATCGGGTACCTTAGCAGTATGAATATCGCTGTCTTCATATAAGCGTAATAAATATTGCGTTTTGGAAATGATTTTTTGATACACGCAAAAATATAGACGTTTTTCACAAAATCAATGGTTTTTTTTCATGAGTTTTACAAATTTTGCAATCATATTGCTTTTTTTATGCCTTGAATTTCGAATTAACGGGGTTCAGCATAATTCAAAATTTTTTTGGGTCCCTTGAATTTCGAATTAACAAGCTTTTATTGTATTGAGTGTATTTACAGAGATATTCACATAATTAAAGGCAATGCCAACTCAGTTACAGCACCAGAGAGGAAAATTTAATGAAAAATAAATTCTGATATTTATTATTTTGCAGGTTTGAAGATGGTACCATCCCATTTTTGTCCATCTTGGCACTCAAACATGGATTCCACATAATAAACACAATTATACCAAAAACCCTCGGTGAAAATGCAATGGACAAGATTTCCCTGCACACATTTAACATGGCAAAATGTCTTTACGAGAAATTGAAATCAACTGTTCACTTCAATGGAAAACCAATAGCACGTGTCTATTCAGATACATCCTACGATGATATAAACCAGCAAGGTGGAACAGTAAATTTTAATCTTTTGAGATCCAACGGAGACTACATTGGATATGCTGAGGTTTGCATTTTTTCAAATAGATTCAAAATTTAAACACAAATTTAAAAAATCAGTTGTGTACATGTTAACATTTCATAATAATTTTATTATGTATGTGTGTATTCACTATAAGCACCTTCAAAATTTTCTAGTACTTTGGTAAATATTTTTGTTTTTTGTCAATTCTAATGCCTTATATTAACAAATAAATATTATACTATGCTGGATGAATTTGTATGTGCATTTCATAGATTATTAATTTAATGTCTGGTGGGCAATCCGAAAAAATTTGGCAAGAAAGGAACGTTACCAAATATGATAAAAGATAATCAAAATCCATTTTCTTTTCAATCTTTCTGTATGGATCTAACATGAACTCTAAGAGGAAAACAAGAGTGCAAGAATATACACATTAAAAATGCATTGCTGGTGTTATTCACCGTCAATCCCTTTGACAGCTAAGAGATAGAGATGCAATGTATTTTTTTTCTAAACAAATTGTGTTTACAGGTCACTCATATGGCAGAGCTATTCAATATTCGTATTCGTTCAGGATGCTTCTGCAATCCAGGAGCTTGTCAACGTTTTCTGAATTTATCAAACGAAGATCTTCTCAAACATTACAAAGCTGGTCATATTTGTGGAGACAATAACGATCTAATCGATGGGGTGCCTACAGGATCACTCAGAGTGTCTTTTGGCTACATGTCCACGATAAAAGATGTCGAGTCAATAATCAATATGATAGTAAAATGTTTCGTTGATGATGATAAATTGAGGGTTACTAGGCAACTGACTGAACCTAATAATATCTCAGACATATGGAATTATGAATTTACAAAAAGTGAAAATAGTGAATTTAAAGGCAAAGGAATTCTACGGGAGATTCATATTTACCCTTTAAAATCTTGTGGTGCCTTTAAAATACATAGTCAATGGGAAATAGGAAAAAAGGGATTCAAGTTTGATCGAGAATGGATGATTGTCACTGAAAGCGGAGTTGCTCTCACTCAGAAACAGGATACTCGGATGTGTCTTATTCTACCATCAATTGATTTAGAAAACAATATTTTGCTTTTATCTTTTACAGGTAGGAAAATCATTTGAATTTCTTACATATGTATTTCTATCAGTGGCGTGCAGTGGGTATAAACTTAGGTTATGCTGTGACCGACTATATACCTATATTAAAAATATATATATACACGCATATACCTATAAGGGTATATACATTTTTAAAAAAAATTTAATTTTATATAATATGTAAACTATTTTGAGTAGCTTCAATCCACAAAAATAACTGCACTATAAAAGAAGTATTGTAAACAATATTTCCTAAATAAATAAATATTTTATATAGGTATAGCTATATATAATACGGCTAAAAATTTCAATATATTTCGAAGACGATTTATATATAATTAAATCGGGAACAATAATAATTTCAGATATACGTGTCTTTTCACAAAAATAAATCAAACATTTTATGATATCATTATGACATGACAGATCGTATTTGTCGTATTCGTATTTACATTTACCATAGAAAAGACATAAAATTTACACCGAAAGTTTTGGGTGGAATTTGTAAAAAATAACATTTCTGCATGACGTGCGCCTGGCATAGGACCTTTCGAAAAAGGACGCTATTACACAAAACTTGCAGCATTAAAAATACACGGTTTTTTTCTCGACTTAACTATATCTGTGGATCAAATTGATTGGCGAAATAAAAGAAGAATTGACATGAAGTTAAGCACAGAAAAGTCGGAAATAAAACTTCTAGCCGTAGGACGGATTACGGCTAGAATTTTAAATCGAAAAAACATATGTCACATTAAATGGAAATCAACTTTTTCTTAAGATAAGGATTATTAATTAATATTTGTTTCTCAAAATCTTTACTAATGCACAGCTTTTTTGCTTGTATGCGCTTCACGCCACTGATTTCTATTGAGAATAAATAGTACAGTAGAACCTCGTTCATTCAAAATTCAAGTGACCCCAAAAAAAAAGTTTTGAATTATGTGGAATCCCCTTAATTCAAAATATAAAGTAAAAAATTAATGGGACGCGATTTCAAAATTCACCAAGATCGAAAAATCCATAAAAAAAATGTTAATTTTATGAAAAACATGTATTCATGTATATTTCATGAAATCATTTCGAAAACACAAACGTTTTTATGCTAATGCTTTTTATGATTTTGACGTTTCTGTTACTAAAGTATCCAATTGCTGTTTTCACTTACGAAAAAATCTAAATATTTTTTTTCATTTCTAATCGAAAATGATTAAAGTAAGTAATATAATAAAATTATTTGAATTTATAGAAGGCTTCTTCAATCTTCACTTGTTTTTAACTTTTGATTCTGCCTTTTTTCTTACTTAGATCAACACACAACACAGTTATTAGAAATACATATCATTTGCAAACATATAATATTAGAAATAAATATCGTCCACAAATACATGATATATTGAAATAAGTCAGTATATGTAATACATATTAAGAATGTTAAACATTCAAAACAAACACAAAAGAATTTAATCTAAAAAAGTGAAAAATGTTTTTAAACTCGTTCAAGTATGAGAAATTAGCGCAAACTAAAACTATCCGTATCAAGGCAGCCAATTGAATGAAGCATGGCATAGGATTCTCCAATTTTAGGGATCGCGACGTAATTGGATTCCACAAGGTACAGCTAAATACATAAAGGATATCCAATATAGATGCATGCTATCAAAAAGCTTTATGCATTATTAGTTTTTTGTATATAACTTATTAAAAATACTTGAAATATGTGACTTAATATATATCGATGGTGGAAAGGAAAAAATGACCAGCGACAATTTGACCGCAATTGATTTATAAATAACTCAACTATATATATAATTCGATTTCGGCCAAATTATCGCTCGGTCATTTTTTCTTTTCCACCGTCAATATGGATTTTTGGTACAAGGCTAAAAATTATTACTAATTACCGGGGTTCTCGAATTATCAGGGTTAATCTATTAGGAAATTAACATTTTACGTCGTGTGTGTTTCGTACACACATGTAAATACAAATTTGTGTTTACGTTTATGTACGTGTGTTTTAAATATTTCTAATTATAGGGATTCGAATTAACGGGGTTAAACTGTACAATGAATTCTCAAATTATGAACTTAATTCTTTTTGTAATTGCGTAACCCAAATGGTTCGGAAACTGAAAGAATATCCTTAGAAGAATCAATGCATGGATTAATCCATTTCTAACACCCGAAAATGGCCAGTTATTTTTTACTTCATGATTGAAATCCGGATACAAAACAATGAAAATTCGGTCGTAACTGAAAAGGAATTAGAATAAACCATAAAAAAAAAATATTTCAATTTATCTTACAAAGAAGATATGTAAAAAGTGAAAATATCAGACTTGAGCTCATCAGGTTTCTGTCTCATTAAAACTTTGTCGAATAAGATTTGTTTCTTCCTGCATTTTATAATGTTGCGGATTTGAAACATAGCATTATCATTGAAGAAATTTATAACGGGATTTGATAAAAGTTTTTTCACAGCGATGACTAAAACCTTCTCATGTCCTGCCCACCATTCCACTTTTTTTAATATCATATTTATACTAAGTAATTAAATGAGTTGGCATTTACTTTGTAGAAATCTGTATTTAATAATTATATGAATAAAACATATTTTGTTTTTTCCACTAATTTATTTTTGTAACATTACATGTTTTGGAAACCTCCGTTTCCTTCTTCAGGTGAATTGAGACTGAGGTGTGCGGGAGTGGATGTTTGATGTATGGGTTGTGAAATCAGTAGAAGTGGAGAGGGGGTCTAGGTGGGAGAGCGGGAACATTGTGAAAAGGGGTAATGTGAAGGGTTGTATTTGATTATTTATTGTTGTGTTTAGGTTTTTATGAATTTCAAGTGTTTTTAAATTATTTTGTTTTAGACTGCATGTCGGTTTATGTAGGACGTGTATTCTTGTATTGTATTCTTGAATGTGTGGTTATTTTCTATAACATGGTTAACATATTCCGAAAAGTTATGATTATGAGGCACCTTTTATGATCTTTAAAACTAGTTTCTATTGATCTGCATTTCATACTTCATATTTATATTTTATCATTTCTTATTCATTGCAGGTGTAGATAATGTGAAAATTTCACTGTCAGAAATAAATAGTCAAGTTACTTCTGAGAATTCCTTGTGTCGATCCAAAGTTTGTGGTGATAAAATCGAAGGATACGATTGCGGAGACGAAGTGGCCAGCTGGTTAGTTGATGTCTTGGGAATCCCAGGATTGAGATTAATTAGACAAAGCGATGCGGAAATAAGAATGTACAAGAATAAAGTTAAAAGTGATAATGGAAAAACACCCATTTCACTATCAAATAAAGCCCAATACTTAGCTGTAAATTTAACCAGTGTGAAGTGGTTGGCTAGCAAAATCGAGAATCAAGAATTTAACAATAGAATTGGAAATTTGACTGGAAGATTCAGAGGAAATTTGATCATAGAAACAAGAACTGAATTTGAAGAATTTTCTTGGCAAAACATTAAAATTGGAAATGTTGATTTTGAGGTAAAATATCACAAAACACTAGTTGCGCTTCGAGATTTTATTAATTTTTGTTTTAGAATCCTCCAACTAATTTTGTAAAGTGAGAAAAATTATTTGGCAAAGATACATTTCAAATTACAACACATAATATCAAAAAAATATATATTTTGAGGTCACAAAATTATTAAAATACATATTAGATACATACATCATATGTATATGTCTTAATTAATTTAAGACGACTTGGTCATTTTTTAAATTATTTATTTCTTATTTTCTACTATGTATTCTGCAGCACAATTACTTTCTGATTTTGATTGATAATGATTTTATAACTGATTAAATAATGTTTTTATATACACATATAGCGTCTTGTAGCTAGTATCAAACACTTAAGGGGGTCACCTCGTTCAATTTTGAATAGAATTGAACATTGAGTGAGATGTCAACAGTTACAGAGATAAGCGACATAAAAGATTGCATTTTTTTTTTCAATATGTCTGACTTATTTTTTGTAAAATGTTGGACTATCTTATGGAGTATTAAAAATTAACTTACTTAAATAAACGTCAAATAAAATGAAAAAAAATGTTTTTTAAATTTCTGCAAGGTACTTAATTAATTAAATTAATTAAAAAAGTAATTAAATATTCCACTAAGGTTTTTGTTAGTAACTACGAGACACCCTGTACATGTAAGAATTACGTTTAAAAAATAATGATACTTTATTTAAAATCACTGATTAATACTTACAGATTGTATATTTGATTACCCCGGCGCAACAATTTTTTTCAGTTTTTAATTACACATTTAAAAGTATTGTATGATTTGACTCCCAGAAAAAATGTATTTTTTAAATTGTTCTCAAGTCTCCAAATTTTGAATAATATTCTTTTATGCCTTGTATAAAATTTCATATAATTTATACTAGGCATTAATTAAATTTGATTTTATTTAAACTACTATATATTTTTCCAGATGAATGGTCCTTGTACCAGATGTCAAATGGTCTGTATTGATCAAGAATCAGGAGAAAAAACTGTGGAACCTCTTCGAACAATTTCTAGACAATTTGAAGGGAAAATTAATTTCGGAAGTTATTTTTGTCACAAAGATATAAATACTAATAAAATACATTTTCTTACATGTGGTGACATTGTTTACGCTAAGTAAATAATGTTTGAAATGTGTAAACATGTTTGTCTACAAATAACCTTAATTGTTGATAATATACTTACTTGTTGATAATATCTTCCGGTAGCACAATTTCTTTTTTAACGGTGATTGGGCAAGTCGTATCAACTTGGTTTATAGTAATAGTCTGTTTAGAAACAAAGATTTTTACGAAAACTGATTGTTTAAAAATGCAAAAATCTATGCTTTAAATGAAAGATTACTATAAACCGAGTTGATGCAACCAGCACTTAGTATGCAAAATTAAATGCCTATTGAAAAAAATACACTTTGTCTCACTCCTATGGTTTGTTTAATTTATTTTTAACCTCATCAGATATATCCAAAGATTTTTATTGTTTTTTTAATTGTTAACTTTTTAAAATAAAGTTAACAATTATAAAAAAAATACAAATTAATTATTGTTTATCAAAAAAAATCCCTTTCCTGCTGGGAAAAAACTCTTCAACTTAGCGCACCACTGTGTGTCTTACATTTTCAGTCATTTTTACATATACACCATCAAATGTTCTTCTGAAATAGGGTTATCCTCCAACATCTAGTTTAGCTGACTGTGACAGGTGGATGCTCTCTATTCCTGTTGCACTCCAACACTCAAGTTCATTTATTTTATTCCCCAATAATGAAATATTTACAGAGAAATAAAATAAAACATGATTTATTTTTCAATGACTATTACTTAATACAAAAAGAACAAGCTGCGCCAACTTTCAATCTACACATGAAAATAAGTATGATCGTGATGTTGTAATATGCAATATATTACAGAAACACTACTAGGTACTGTAAATAAATAAATGTTGTAATAAATAGAAAACTTGGGCATTATAATCAAGGGGCTATAATCTGATATTTATTGTACTCGAAGAGAGAAAATGTGTGTGATATGTTTTTCACATACTTGAAGATTCTGACTAAATGCGATAAATTTCAAAAGATGTCGGGTTTACACATGCAGCATGCTGAACTGCTGTCATAGGGCCAGGAAAATCTGACATTTTTCGTTCTCGAAGGAAGAAAATTATGTAACATATGTTTTTCACATACTTGAAAATTCTAACCAAACGTGACAAATTTCAAAAGATATATATTGTGTGCATGCGTGTATTCACTCTTAAGCTTCAAAAATACTTGAATTCAAACTTTTTTTTGACATAACTATTGCACCCACAAAATTCATTTTGTTATCATTGTTTATGGCATACGTTGGTTAATATTTTTCATTAATAAATCATTTTCAAAATGGTGTAGTTATGCGCTGCCCCGCAAAAGTCCTTCTCCATTACGCACACAGCTGATGGAGAAAAAATTAGAATTCAATTTCGTGCAAATGGATCAGTTTGAAAAAAAAAATCTTTTTTTTCCTAAAGAAATCGAAATAAAGAAGTCGTAATAAGCAAACAACGCATTTTATCAAAATATCATACACTAAATCATAGATAATGTTATTATTAAGATGTGTGCAAAATTTTAACAAAATCGGCTTGAGATGTTTTTACTTCACCAATCTGAAAAAGGTACAGAATTTTGAGAAAAATGTGAAAAACAAATTCATTTAAAAATTCACCTACCACGGTAGCCTCAACTTGCTATGGCTTAGCCAATTTTTGTAATTTTTTAATGTGTATTGATTCAAATTATTTTTAGAGCACCAAGCTATAAGATAAGGCAAAAAAAAACATTTTTTTGAAAATGTTAGGTTTATTAATCAAAATAACAATTAAAGAAGAAATTAGGAATTTTTAAGAAACGAAATATTTTAATTTATTTTATTCATTATTTTCAAATTAATGTATTTTCTAATGATTTCTTATAAACATATTATAAATACTTCTAAACTAAGTATGTATTATTTACATAAATAAGAATATACATATTTTGTATAATAGCTATTTAAACATCAAGATATGACGCAGTTTATTGGCTGTTCAGATAAAACAGGAGTCACTGGACCACCTTCAGAAACAACCTTAACTTTTGTTACAACTTCTTCAAAATCAGGCAAAGCCATGGTCCGAAGTTTGGAATACACTGGCACATTATTTATGGATACCTCAAATGATCCTGCAAATAATTACTGTCTCCATTAAAATTTTGTGCATTTTGTGCAAAATATATTCTCATCAACATTATAAGTTAAATATCGTTGCTTGTTACCTTGTCTTCCGCGTGTGCAAATTACATCAACATCCTGATTTGATTCTTTCAATTTTCTAGCAAGGGAGAGACAATGTCCGCCGTAATCACAGACGCCGCTTAAATTAAATTAAATATTAAATAACACATCATTTTATACATTACGCAAAAATATTGCTAGCCACTTTCCGGCTATGGCGTCCAATAGTAATTTATGCGACATGACATGTAAGACATTTTTTTGACAATACATATTTAAATTATTTTTATTCTTGAAGTCCTAATTAAAGTAATCATTTTAAACTTGAATTGCGCAGATTCCCGGAGCTAAACATTTTTTAATGATTCATAGTCTATAGTGCATTGCCATGAATACGCATTCCGTCCAGCTATGTTCCAGTGCAAGGTATGCAACACTGCACATCATTTTTTTTATATATGCCAAATTTTTTTATTTATTTTAAAATCTCCAATCTGGCTATAAAATCAGTTACACATTTGTTTATCTCAATTACACGGCAGCAGTGGCAGTTTTTTTACCTCCCTCCCCCCACCCCCCATATAATGTTGAGATAGTGTAGCCATAATTTAACTTAATTTAACTAACTAAAACCATGATACCAACCAAAATCCATGATAGTCCTTAACATTTACTTTCAAAAAAGAGACTATGGCTCAGTTGTTTGATAACTAGTAAAAGTAAAAATTAAGAAAAAAGCACAGATTTTTGCAAAAACAAGTTTGATTGATTGGAAAGCAAAATGTACTTATTTACTTTTACTACTGATCAAACAAACAGTCGAACGCAACCAATGAAGAATTAAAATTATTTATTTTAATTATATTTTGCACGCATATACATAAAATAATTAACGTCCCAGTTGCAAAGGTAACTTGACCTTGGTTGGTTGTAAACAGTATTACAGCAATTCAGTTTTTAAACTGAAAATTAAATTAATGCAGAAGTATAAAAAAAATCTAAATACTTCTAGATAGCCGGCAAACACCTTGAAACTCTACAGCGTAGTGGGGGGAAGTTTGCGCATCTACCTTTCCACCAACGAGACCCAAATTTCGTCTTCTGCGCATTCCCCCACTACGCCAAAGAATTTCAAGAAGTTTGCCGGCAACTGTAATCGTGTCATTTCTTTAACGGTCATGTACAGTTCCATTTACAATATCAGCAAAAGCAGGCTGATTATGCATCACATCCTCCACGAAGGCAATTTAACCATTAACCCCGTTATCCAACCAAACGTTGCTCCTGCACAAGCCAAACACCCCTGTGAATTTTTAATATGATATAAAAAACAGTAATAATTGACGTAAGGTATGCAAGACACCTACAATTCAAGGTTATGTACTAAAATAGTCGTTTTACATGTACATTGTAAAATAAAACGTACCAATATTCAACCTTTACTTGTACGTGCCTCTTATCTCCAGTATTTTCATTCATGTTTCTGCAGTTTTCGCAAGTTTCCGAATATTCGTTAACCAAAACATTATATAAAATGACAGACGCACATACTAGTGATGGTCCGCTCTGGTCCGCTCTTTACTAATACTAACTACTACAATGTAGTACTATATCAAACCTTTTGAAGTGTAGTGCACACTACAAACTACACACTTCAAATCTCATACTTCAAATTTTAAATCGAAGTCTGGTGTTTTTATTTATTTATTTATTATGTGAAAATTTTTGGCTGACATTTTTGGGAAGTTGATGTAGATAAATTTCTGTAAATCGAAACACCACACCCCCATGGAATAAAAAAATTTTTGGCACTGAACGACAGAATGTATGGAATTTTGGGATTGATCGACGAAATCTCTGGAAACCTGAAACAACCCCACCCCCCCCCCAAGGATTTAAAATTTTTTTAGTAGCACACTTTTCAAAAAGCACTTCTTGTAGGTCATTGTAGTAGATACAATTTTGTAGTACTACAATTACTTCACTTCATTAGTACTACAATTTTGTAGTATTGCAATTAGTTCACTTCATTAGTAATACAATCCTGTAGTACTACAATTAGTTCACTTCATGTAGTTTATACTACAAATGTAGTGTACACTTTGTAGTCTTCAAACTGGTGAACGTGTGTGTG
Organism: Agrypnia vestita; assembly: GCA_016648135.1. Lineage (NCBI taxonomy): Eukaryota > Metazoa > Arthropoda > Insecta > Trichoptera > Phryganeidae > Agrypnia > Agrypnia vestita. The sequence continues at coordinate 77,923 of JADDOH010000414.1, forward strand.
TTGTAGTCTTCATTTTGAAATGTAGTTTTTCCTTTCGCTAGCATTTACCAATTCCATATCAATCTGCATATTTTAGAGATGGGTCTTTCATGAACGAACTGTTTAATAATTCACTTTACCGAACGCACGAATGGTACAGTTCACTTTAGTTCAATAGTTCAGTAGTCTTAAATAATAAAAAATTCATTGTTCACCAAATTTAATTCAGTTAATCCCAGTCCTGGTTCAATGGATGTTTTATATATGAATTATTCTCATTCTTCTACAATTTCTAAGTATACTTTATAAATTTTATAATCCAAAAAAGAGATAATTTTTTATGTATTATTACGGTCATTTCAAAGTAGTGATGAAGCTGGTCGCAGGAGGTGCTCCCCCTTCTTACTATTCTTTAAAAGTATATATTTATGTCAATAATATACAATATATTTAATATGCTAAAATGAAAAACGATTGTGTCGCAGCTATATTCCTCCATGACATGACATTTTCTTTACGGATTTATATTTTAATAATATGTGAGAAAGATTTACTGCTAGTCAATCGACACATATCTTTGAAATGAGTTATATTTCCTGGAAAACAAAACACTGATTATCAGTGTAGCAACAAGCAAGATAATATGTAATCTTTCAGTTCAGTTCAGTTTCAGTGCCAATAAATCGGCGTTTATTGGCTAGATAACATCTTTTTTTTATATAACAGCTTGCATAAAACATGATTAATGGTTAGAATATGACAACAACAGAGTTTATGATTAAGATAGTAATAAGTACAATTAACAGTTTTTTTGTGCAGGCCTTTATCGTTACCTACCTCGCTAGATACATAAATTACCTGTTCTGAGGTAAGTAGCCATTCCATTCATTGGTAGACAAAAACCTTGACTTTGACGAACATAAAGAGGAAACATACAAGGACGTAAATAATCTATTAAAAATTAAAATCATCAAACCAAAAATTTGCATCATTGTTATCTACGGGCAGCCAAACAAAGAAAACGAAAGCGACTACATTCAATACCTTGAAGAAAACATTTCAAACATACAGAATAAAGACAAGACAATTATCATTGGCGACATAAACATCAATCTACTAAAAATAAATTACAGATCCGTAGAAGACTACAAAAATGTAGTAAAAAGTAAAAACTTTGAAATATTAAATAAAATAGATGAACAAAACTATACCAGAGATCTACCTGGTGTTACGGCAGAGGCCCGACTGTGTAGCGTCGCCGTGTCCCTAGCTCAACCTCTTTATTCTCTGGGGATTATAGAAGTCTCACATAGAAGAAACTATTTATATAACATACCTACTTACCAGGGCCATGCTGTGAAAACAAGAAGCCTGACTTTTATTTAACCTTTATAGTGCTGAGCCATTTTTTATAATTTCTAGTACGTACAATAGGAAAAAATTATAGCTATATACACAAACTATAAATTTGATTAAAAATATAAACTTCACGGACACTGGCAAAGTTTATATTTTTGCCCATCTAACTCGCGCGAAAACACACTAACGAGAGCAGTGCCGTTATGCTTCCTGCAGTTTTGAGAGTGAATTTTGCAGGTGAAACGCGATGGCGCTTCTCAGCACTAAAATGGTTTAACATATATTTGGAAAAAAAAATCGAAATTAAATATTATCTGGCAGAATATTATTAAATGTTTAATCTGGATAATGTTACGTATTATGAGTGGAATATGCCGAGATATATCTCTTATTTCGGTTTTGTTTCAAAATATATGCTTAGGATAAAATCATGCTTCTTGTTCTCACTGCACGCCCCTGCTACATATATGCCTACGTATAAAAATATTGTTTAAATATAAACTGCTGTATGAAAGGAGTTAAAAAATTGGAAATACTGATTTTCAGGCATATTCTAGTTGTATGTATATTAAATAATTGGAAAAAATATCATTTAGCTATTATATATGTCTATGTTACAGCGAATTTGTATTTCCAGTGATACTATACTTTGAAATGTATACTTTACCAATGTATTTTATCCGGTCGGGCAGAGTGGGGGCAGTGAAATTATGTCAATCAATGAATTTACAGATTATTATATATTTTGTCCTCGAACGCGCGCATTTCTAAAAGCATAGACAATATGGCTAGGCGCGCACTACGAATTTTTCGCCGCACGGCCAAAAAACGCTGCGGCGTAATGTTGCACCGCAGTGTTGTAACAAAGGATTTTGAATAGTATTGCGCGCACGTAGCGGCAAAATAACGTAGCGGCGAAAACAACTCTCTTGCGGCGCGGAGGTTAGTCTATTCTGTGGAGGTTAGTGGCAAAATAACGCATCTTTTTAAAGTCTTAAAATGTCAATTTAAAATATTTGTCAATTATTATATTAATTAATTAATTATATCTTAATTAATTAATATAATAATTGTCATCAAACCATTATTTGATTGCATTTATATTGTGATTAGCTGCAAAAGTAATATCATTGCATGTTTTGTTCTAAAGAATTATTGCAATGTCATCAGCAAATGCTATCTTTTTCTCACGTAATTTAAACTTGATTTATACAAATTAAAAATAAGATGGATCTGATAATATTCCCCTGTAGAATTGCAAAATCCAGATTAAATTTCATAGGTAAATGATTTAAGTCGATATGTGGATATCTTGTTTGATTCTCGCTCACTTATACACTGTGATATAGATCTGTAATCACTTTTTATTATGTGTCTTTAGGGATGGGTAAAAATATCGATATACCAATATATCGATATTTTTTCTGAAAAATATCGATATTTATCGTCGATATATATATTTTCGCGATATATCGAATATCAATATTTTTTTCTTGGGCGACTTTTTTAGTTTTGGTCATTTTTTTGGATATCTTTTTCACTTTTTTTTGGTCATCGATATATATTTTTTTCGATATATCGATAGATTTTCCCGGTATATCGATATATTTTTTTCCGATATATCGATATATTTTTTCCCGATATATAGATATATTTTTTTCGATATATCTATATTTTTTTTTTGGTGACCTTTTTTTGGGTATCTTTTTCAGTTTTTTTCTGGCGACCTTTTTTGGGTATCTTTTTTCACTTTTTTCCTGGCGAAATCGATATGTTTTTTCCGGTGACCTTTCTTTTTTCCCTTACATTTTTGAAAAAATAATATCGATATATTTTTCGTAATGTATATCGATTATTTTCGATGCTTTTTAAAAATATCGATTCGATATATATCGATTTTTTTTTTCATTTACCCATCCCTATGTGTCTTTTTGTTTTCTTCAAAAAAGTACCTAGTATTGATAGGAATATCCTCAAGTAATTTAAAAATAAAATAAAAACAAAATGATCAATAATTGCATATTCTAAGAATCTTTAGAATAAATAATTAATAACCACAAAATAATATGAAGTAATTAAATTAGTTTGACATGACTTTCATTTTTTTACCTCGCCTCGAGTAATTTGCCTACAAAGTACGGAAGTTAGATTGGGTTCATCAGTTTCAGTAATGAAGCTAAAATTTGAGAGGTTCATGTACTTACTGGATGTTATTTTTGAGTATAATTAGAAACAACATGAATTCTGCTATATGTTTCATTTGTAACAAAGTGGCTCTCTACTTTGTCCCTAAAAAGAAAATATTTGCTTGAAAATGTACATTACGACGCTTAACTGAATTTATTCTTAGTTTATTTATTCGATAATGACAAAAACCTAAAAATATAAGTATCCAATCATTTGATGAGTTTAATCCTCTGTCTTTTGAATTATAAGATGATCCAGAATATCATAAGTGTTCGCGATTAAAATTTAAAAAATACTAATCATTGAATATCAAAGCCCAGAGTCCAGAAGTGTGACAGTTCGAGAGACAGAACGCTATCGAAACAGAATAGAGAATGTGCTATCGCTCAAAGGATAAAAATTAGAAATACTATCGCTTTGTAGTGACTTTGGACTAGACTAGTGTGGAATGAGACACAAAACACAAAAGAAATTTTGAAAAACAAGGTCCATGTGCCATTAGAATCTTGTTATAATATAATGAAGAATTGGTGCAGCTCAAAATTACAACACTTCAGCATAACTATTTTAATAATATTCGGTATATAATGTGGATAGGTATGCACAGAAGAAATGAAGTAAGAACATTTTTCACGCAATAACTTAAATAATGGCCCGGTTGTTTCAAGTTGGTTTAAAATAAAAGTTCGTTAAAGCATAGATTTTTGCGAAAGGGATGTCAATCTGTTAAAATTAATTTTGACAGTTCGGAAACGAATATAATTTCCCTAGTAAGATGTCAGTTAAAATATTGTATTAATTTCTATTGGTGAAAATCTGCTTGGATGTGATAACAATGACCTTGAATATAATTTCTCTAAAATCAAGTGAAAATATAGACTCACACGAAATTCAGATTCACTGTAACACATTGCATTGTGTAGAGTGATCTCTTAAGCCAGTTCATACCAGTCGTAAGCCCTGGGCCATCCTATAAAAAGACTTCCATACATGTTTCTCATATAAATATTTTCGTCTCTGTGAGAATTCTACAATTTATCTTAATTGTACATAATATATAGCATATAAGGAAAATTATTATTATAACTTCTAGGAAATAAATATAAATGTAATCCATTTAATAACATAACATTTTGCTTTATGTGAGCAGAAATATTATCAAGTTCATCTAACAATAATGTGTACATCTCATTAATTATCAGTATAATGAATCGTGTGAATTCTGTTTTTTTTTTAATTTTGACTCCGAGTTGCATGCAGTGATGCTTCCTGTTAAATAATTCTTGAATTTGTCTACTTTATTTCTATATATGAAACCTTGTAGAAGACTTAACTTATACCTATATCTGAAAATTTGTCCATACTGACATGGTTTTTTTTCTTCATAAATTGTTATCTTTGGGTTTAAACAAATTTTAATGTTTAAAAAATTATTAATTTGGCTTCAGTTAAGAAATATGTGTTTTCATTGTAATTTTTTTTTTCAAATATAGGTTTTCAAAACATTTAGATATCATTTTTTGTCTTTTATATTATGTACTGAATTCTGAAATATATAATTTTAATGTAGTTAAACTTTAACTTTAAGCATTTCATGAATTATATAACTACATCTCAAAAATTACTCAGAAATAAGAGGTAAAAATTGTATAAACCACATTTTAATTTTATCTAATGTGCCTATACTTAGTTAAAGGAATGGTCGTACAGTACAATATTGCATAATATCAGTATAACTTAAGTCTATGCTACTATAGCTACTAAAAAAATACCTGAGGACTGTATATGTATGTATATATGTAATATCTATTAACCATTGCATATTGCAGCTAGAATATATAAATTGTTCGAAGAATACTTTTCCTCTGAAAGAAGGTTTGAACTTTGTGGTGAAATTATTATTAAAATAAAACACAAATCACTTTGTTTTCACCACTTTATTAGATTATAAAATCTACATGTTTCGAGAACAATGTTCTCTTCATCAGGATTGTTTGTGTATTAAAAATTGAAAAAGTTAAACTATGCAAGTGTGTTACGGTGAAGAGGAGGATAAGGGAGGAGGGGGGGGGGGGTCTGAGGTGTTAATTATTAGGAATGTCATCTGAAGGGGATGGAATCTTAAGTGGAAAAATATTCAATAGTGGATTGTGCACAAATTTAGTCTGAGTCTTTATTATCTTTGAATTAATATTTACATTTTTCCCTATTTCAAGTATTTCTAATTTATTTTATCAAAAGACCTTATTTATGATTTAACATTATTATTTGATGTCATATTTAAACAGAACTATTTTCAGTTCAATAACACAATTTTTAAACAGAAAGATGGCTTAGCGAAGGGGAGTAGCATAAGCCCTTTAAATGCAGATATTTTTGTTAATAATTTAGAACAAAAAAATTTTAATAGTGGTGCACTTTTATTAAAAAATGTATTTTGTTGTAAAAGATATGTTGACGACATATTTTGCATATGGTTAGGGACAGAAAGACAATTGAATATATTTTTAAATTTTCTCAATAAATTACATAAAAACATTCAGTTAACGTTAGAGGTGCGTCGTTCACAAACGAACTGGCTCAGTGAACCGGATCTTTTCGTTGAACTGGATCTTTATTATCTCAACGCTCAATCAGATCAAACAGCTCATCATAAGGTCAGAAGGGAAAAAAGTTTTTGGTGACCAAAAAAAAAGGTCGCCGGAAAAAACATATCGATTTTGGGTTCCTCAAAATAATTTTTTCCGGCGACCTTTTTTTTTGGTCGTCGATATTCTTTTGGGTCCCCAAAAGAGATATCTTTTTTTTTTTGGTCGTCGATATATTTATATATCTCAGATTCAGATCAGCTCAGCTCAGATTTTCAGATCAGCTCAACTCAGGTTCAGATCAAATTGAGCCGGTTCACTGAACCGGTTCAATTTGAACGATTGAGCTGATGAGCCGGGTCAGTCTAGTGAGCCAGATCGCCCACCACTAGTTCACACTAGAAATAGGTAAAGCCGCCTCTACACTACTAGGAAAATCGGCCGGAGTCCAAAGTAACCCGAATTAGGCCGAGTCTACACTGCGAGACTCAGTTGCCCATAGAATAGTACTCCGCACGAACTTCGGTTCACTTCGGATTCCTTTGACTCGGCCCAAAAACCGATAACTTTCGAAAGTCGTCCGCGGCGACCCGAAGTAGCACGAAGTACCCCTCCACACTATCGCATTCGCTTCACTTCAGCCGACTTTGCTAGTAGTGTAGAGGCGGCTTTAGGATAAGAGTTTAAATTTCTTAGATTTAAATTTGACTTTGACAAATAATAAAATTGAATTTAACAATTTTTAGAAAAGACACATACATGGATATCATGATACACAATTCATCTAATCATTAGGGATGGGTCGTCGACGTATTTACCGTCGACGAAACGAGACCGTCCACGTCCATCCATCGACGAGACGATCAACTAGTTGAATTTGTCAACTAGTTGACGCGTCAACTTCGTTACGCGGACGTCGCGGACGTTTATCTAAACATCGGGACGATAGTCAACTGTCTACGGTTTGACGCGACGCTGCTAGACGGCACAACCGTTGGTTATTTTTATTACGTTAATTTTTAAAATTTAAAGAAGTTCGAAAGAATATAGTTTCGGGGAAAGTAAAACCGCTACTTGTGCTTATATGTAAAAAGAAATATTTTATTATTTATTTGTTTATAGGCTTTTACATATTGTTTTATATACTTCTTTCTATATATAATAAAGAAAGAAGTAGGTATACACAACAATATCAGGTGTAAGCGGTAAAATATAAATATAAACTACATATATAAGCAGTGAAAGTATCGGGTATAAGCATTAAAATATGAGTATAAAAATTAACAATATAAAGTACAAAGCAATGTGTGTATAAAAAAATATATTAGATACACATTATTACATGTGTACAGGGTTATTTGGAAAACAATAATAACCTAGCAGGACTATATTCCTGCCTTGATTATGAGTATTATTTTTTGTAAAACGTTGGACTATCACTACACTAAGTCAAATCGATTACGAAAAATTCATTCGTTTCAATACAAGTTAAATAAAATGATAAAAGCCTTTACATTTATTTATTATCTATAAATTTATAAATAAATACATAATTTAAAAATACTTTACATTTGAGATGTTATCTAGAAATTTATTGAAGAATACATCTTTCAAAGTCAGACTTTCACTTTGTGGTGACACCACGGCGTCCGCTGTCCACCGTCTACGAATTCAACTAGTCCATGCGATAAACGTAAACGGTCGACGCGTCGATGCAACGTCAACGGTTGATTTCAACTAGTCCGTCCATTCAACGCCCATCCCTACTAATCATCCCTTTTCCCAAAAACTCGCGGCATTTCACTCCGTGATACATAAATTAATTACAATTCCTTTATCTGATCTTAATTATACATCTGAATTAAATCTTATTAAACAGATAGCATTTAATAGTGGTCATTCTATTAAATTAATAGATAATTTATAAATAAAAAGATAAAACAACATTTTTTTAAACAATATATTTATCCCAAGACAAAAGATGTAAATAAACAATGGCGTAGAATTTTATTTGTCGATAACAATTTGGCAAAAATAGTAACTAAAAATATTCCTAATTCAATTCAGCCGGCCTTTTATTCGAATAACAAATTTAAAAAATACATACTAAATAACAAAGACAGCGATAATCCTATTATGAAAGCAGGAGTTTATAAACTTAATTGTAACAATTGTGATCATTTTTATATTGGTAAAACAAAAAGAAATTTTGAAACTAGCGTTAAAGAACACATCAAAGCTTTAACTAGCAATATTGAGTTCGAATTTGCAAAACACTTAATTAAATATGACCATACATTTAAAATTAATACAGGTTTAAAATTTTTACATATTAGTTATAAGATCCCATAAATAAATAATTTAGAAATACTTGAAATAAGGAAAAATGTTAATATTAATTCAAAAATAATAAACACTCAAGACTAAATTTGTGCACAAGCCACTATTGAATATTTTTCCACTTAACATTCCATCCCCTTCAGATGACATTCCTAATAATTAACATCTCAGACCCCGCCTCCCCTCACCCTCCCATCATCCTCCTATTCACCGTAACACACTTGGACGGTTTAACCTTTTCAATTTTTAGTACACAAACAATCCTGATGAAGAGAAAGTATGGCCTTCTGAGCTATATTTACCTGATGCAAGTATATAATCGATGCACTCCCCCAACGTTCAATACCATAACTTAAGATGGATTGACACAAGGCATAGTAAACAGATTTCAGCTTTTCTATATTTAAAATATTTCTAAGTACTTTAAAGATATAGATCTGCTTTCTTAGTCTTTTTGCCAATCCATCTATGTGTTCCTCCCATCTCATGTGTCTGTCAATAATTATTCCTAAATACAACTTGATGGAACAATTTCCTATACTGGGACAATTACAACCAACATTATTTTCGCAATTACTAATGTGCAGTTTAATATTATTTATGTTGTTGGGCTGTCCTGCCTCAGTAATTGAAAAAGTCAAAAATTTTGTTTTGGCTGCATTGAGGGTCAACAAATTTTTATCTAACCAGCTATTGATTATAGATAAATTATTTTCTGCAGTACCAGTTACTTGTTCCCATGTTTTTTCTTTGAATGTTAACACAGTGTCATCAGCAAAAGTAATGATTTTTCCCTCCGTTCTCAAATCACATAAATCATTTATATATATCAAAAAGACTAATGGGCCTAGTGTAATTCACTGTGGGACTCCATATTCAATTTCTTTTTGATCACTTTGTATGTTTTCATCAATTTTTGTGGTTTGTTTTCTTTTGTAAAGATAATTTTTAAAGAAATCAAGCGCCGTACCTCTTATACCCAGTAAATATATTTTCCTCAATAATATTTGATGTGAAACCGTATCAAAAGCCTTTGCAAGATCCAAAAATATTACTAAGACCTTTTCTCCAGTATCTACGGATTCACACACATATTTACTCAGGGAGTTTATGGCATCTTGAGTACTTTTGCCTGCTCTAAAGCCGAACTGATTATTTGATAATAAATTGTGTTTCTCAAGAAATACAATTTCTTGAATACAGTCGCTTTTTCATCAGTTTTTCAATTATTTTAGACAATATGCTCAGTATAGAGATTGGTCGATAATTGCCCACATTTTTACGTTCACCTGATTTGAATATGGCTTTAACAGTTACATTTTTTAGGCTATTTGGGAATTTACCTTTTGAGAAATACAAATCTATTATATGAGATAAGGGTTTTTTTATGTGTGCTTTTATTTTCTTCATAATAATTGCTGATATTTTAACATTACCAGCAGAAGAACTTGGTTTAAGAGAAATTATTATACTGTCTATCTCGTTCTCAGATGTTGGCGTAATATAAAAGGAAGCGGCAGATGTTACTTGAATATTTATGTCTTTCACAAGTGTATCTTCAGTAACTGATTTTTTGTTTAAAATATCTAATGCGTATCTTTTTCCCACCTCCACAAAAAAGTCATTAAAGTAATTAGCCACCTTTTTGGGTTCATCAGATACAATCGTTGGAATTCCTTCAATGCATATTTCATTAATTAGACATTTTCTCTCCTTTTTTGTTTCTAAACAACCACTTATAATTTGCCATAGTTTTTGGATGGACCAATATTATCATTTGACAGGTTGACAGATAGAGTGGTCGCCATTACTGGTCCGTTTCTTTAGTGTTGCCCGACCAAATTTCTATTAAAGGCTTCGACACCGGTCTCCGGACATTCTGTACATTATTTATGGTATAATAAATTTACACCGTGGCAACTTCTGTTACGCGACAGGGACGTCCTCCCTTGCCCTCCAATACCTGGTACGTCTATATCGTACTTGTGTCTTTATTTGGTTTAAATAGTAGTAAGTATATATGTACTTAAAAATACTTAATCTGTAAAAGGTCAATAAAAAATTGATTACATATTTGAATATTTATTATTTGATTATCTTGCTATCATTATTTTTATGTTCATAATAGATTCCAGGGATTAGAATAGATTAGATCAGAATAGAAAGTTGGAGTAATCTCCCGATTGATTTTATTATCTTTTTAATTAATTATTTTAAGCACGAAGTACGCACAAATGTTTATCAACATGCACACCTCCTTTAAGTATTTCAGAAAAACAAATTTCATCATCAATATTAAATGACCAGATATTATGCATTATACAGGTCAGTCAAAATTTACTCAGAGTAGATCTCTATGATCATCCTTTCAAGTTGGATTAAAGTAAAAATTTATTTAAAGCATAGATTTTTGCCTTCTCCACCAATCAAACGATCCGTTTCCGTAAAAAATCTATGCTTTAAATTAACTTTTATTTTAATCTAACTTGAAACAACCGGGCCTAAAAGAGGTCAGTAATTTTGTCTTCCTGGTAACTCTCATCATCTGAAAAAATGCAAAGGTGAGTTCGAGAGAAGAATTAATACGACCAGGTCTGCTATACAGCTGAGTAAAATTTGGAAGAACCACTTTTTTTCAAAGAATGTAAAAGTCTAGCTTGAAACCCTAGTGTTCTCGATAGCTCTGTGTGGAATCAAAAATGGATCCTGAGAAGGAAAGAAAGAAATACTCTCGATACCTTTGAGATGTGATGTTAATGTGCTTCTAATGCCATGCAGTTCAATACAAACAAGAGCCTTCATTATTCAGAAAATCTTTACTAATGGAAATGCTTTCCCAAACATACAGGAAAATAATTATTTCATTCTTTGGGCATGTTGGAGAAATTGGTGATCCCTGGAAAAGTCGAAGAACGGAGGGCTTTATATCAAATAGGATAGTTTGGAGTGGAGAGATTGATCTCAAATAAGATGAACTTAACCGAGACATAACCCTACTTTTGTTTAAACTGACACAAAGTTATTTCATGAAGACATTATTGATAGTATTGTCAATAGCGTTTTCACAAATATCCAACTGCAGTATACAGGTTTTGATTATGAGCTGAATATGTGAGAATTAGCTTCCATGGTCTCACCGGATAGGGACCAGAGAGTCCCCAAATCCAGGCCCGCCTTGTTGAGTAGGGAAGAGATGGAAGCCACAGGGCTTACAACATGTCGTCGGCAGGATTAAAAATCCTTTATATCATGACTACGTTCACCATTTCTTCCATCCCCTTCCCCACCCCTTAAAGTGACAATTTTTAGTGTATTATATTCATGCATTCATTTAATAAAACCATAACCCTGCCCTAACACCACTCTACCCCTGCGCTATTGCCGGCTAGGCCCCGCCACTGTCGCAACCCCAACAGGGCACGCACCATCAATGCTGTATCGTACACAAACATCGATCATATATATCCCGACAAAACCACAGCTACAGCGAAACCCGGCAAGCAACAGCATAAAAAACAAAGCGGCGTCGAAACAAAGGTCACCGCTTCATCAATCCAATTATAATGTCCCACCGCAAAGTGTTTGCTTCTTTTGAATATTTTATGCATGTTGTGAGATATTAGGAACCCACGGATCTACGTAACCAGATACTGTACAATCCGGCAATCGCTTTATCTTCTATCATCCTTTCTAGAATCCATTTTTCTGTGATCAGTTCCAGATCTTTGAGAAAGGTATACACTGACTTGGCTGGCAGTCCTCTAGCTCCCACCTCCGCTGCATGTCTTTTCTTATAATCATTCTTGGAGATCTCATCTAGTAGAACCTCATATTTATTAACTTTATGTGTATGGGCTTTGCGATGTTTATCTCCCAGGCACTGTCAGCTCAACCAAAAAGACCTTCTTAAGTGTTGAGTATAAGACTATGTTAGGTCTGTGCTGACATAGACTCTTGGGAATTTGGGAATTGAACTGTATTTTTTCATATGTATATGCGAACATACATATAATCTTTTTGCATTCGTTATTTTATCTGCTATTGTAATCAATAACATCTACTTGTTTTTTCTATTTATATATACACTATCTAAGAAAGCAACTAATTTTATTTAGTATTTTGTCGTAAAGCTGCTCTTCTCGGCACAGGTTCATCCTAGTGAGATGAGTGGCTCATTTCCTTACAAACATGTATTTAAGTTCAGGATTGATAAATAAATAAAATAAAAAATAACCAGTGCCTCGCTATTCATCGCTCTAAACAAGCCGCAGAATCGCGAAGAGTGGAGGCAAGTAGTTCACGCTGTTAAGCAGTTCACACGACAAAGAGAAAGAAGTAAGTGGTGGTGCTTAAAACACTAGAATAACACTTACCATAGTGGTTTTATCATATATGTTTCCTATTATTAATTTTAATTAATTAAGAACTTTATATAAATCTATATTGTTATTTCCTATTAAAACTTTATATAAACCTATATTGTTATAACCTATTAATAAAAAAATGGAGTAATCTTATGTCTACCGGTTTGTATCCTCGTTGGAACGGATGCATACTAACAATCCATTACTTATTTTAGTCTTCTTCTTTTCATACCCTATCCATTCAAAGAATGTTGGCTATCATGTTAGCTATTAGAACTTTCTTTACTGCGGCCCGGAAGAGTTCTACAGTAGGCTGGCCAATCCTCTGTTTTTCAGCCATGATGTTCCCCTTTTTCCAGGGCCCCAACTTCCGGCAGTCTTCCCCTGCATTATGAGATGCAAGATCTCACTCATACTTCTCTGGCTGTCCATCATCACATGTCCGTGATATTCAAGTTTTCAGATTTTTATTGTTATAATAACTTTTTTTTTTCATCCAAATCATAACATCTTCATTCGTAACGCTGCCCATTCAACTTATTATAAATATTCTTCTGTAGATCCACATCTTGAGTGCCTCAAGTGGCCTTATTAAATCTTCGATAAATGTCCATTCCAAAAAATAATACCGAAAACACGTAGCATCTGACCATTCACATTCGTAATTCCAAGGTTGAGATTATGACTGCTGAACATTTTTTAACATATTTATTTATTTAACATACATATTATTATATATAACATTTATTTATTTAATATATTTTAGTAAATAAATTAATCATTGAAGGGGGGCATGGTTACAGTTATGGTGGAGGTAATTGACAAGTAGAAATTAATTTGTTTACTAAAATAAGTAATGGATAGTTAGTATGCATCTGTCCTGATGAAGATACATTGGTATCGAAATCGGTAGACGTAAAGTTACTATAAGTGGCTTATAAAAATTCTTAGTTAATTAAAAATAATAATTATGTCCAACCGCAAACGCTATAAACATCAGAAATATATTTGATACACTAACAAATCTATCCATAATGATATTAAATATTAATTTTTCAACAAATTTTTTTTGGGTTCTACAATAAACATTAAAAAAATGGTTACTCTAATTTATGACATACTTAATGCAGACTCGCTATATAATTGTAATTTCGCACAATGCAGATACAGTATCATTTTATGTGTTGAGGTGAGCAAATTGAATTAGGTAATATTGTTTGTGAAAAAAAAAACAATGTTCACCAATTATGACGGTCCTTTCAATAAAAAGCAGATGGAAAGTATAGCAAGTGAATTTAAACGACTGAAAGGTTTGTATACTTATTTTATATCGCCATTGGGCATCCCCTGCGAATATGTGGATAGACTAATTTTGTGAATATGTAGATAGACCAACACTGGATAGACTTATTTTGCAATAGAACAAGAAAGTGAATAAAACAATTTAAGTTTTTGTTATATCTGTTTTGTTATATTTGTTTTATTCTATCTGTTTAAGCTCACTTTTTACATTAATTATACATATCAGATATGTACACTTTCGCAGTCCGCTTATTGTTTATTTCACTTTTGCCAGTAATTGGTATTCTTTTATATTTTTCATCAAATCGGCAGGGTATGTTGATGTACACAGTCCATTTAATATCTACATAATTTGGTTGAATACAAGCTTAATCTCACAATCCATTAACACAATCTCCTGTCTAATAAATTTATTAATCACTATTGGATACACAGCAATCAACGTCATGTGGATTATGTGGACATTACTCATATATAAACATAAACACATGACATGACACTTCACATCAACTGAATTAAACATTTTATTTGTTTTATTGGCTGATCCTGATCTTACTAGAAATTAAGATCAGGATCAGCCAATAAAACTAAAAAAAATATGTCATTTGGACATATGTAGGTATGTTGTATTGTAGCATTATATGAGGTATGATATTCATTTATAATTTTAAATAAGTTTCAAGATGATATCAAATTGCGAATAATGAATAGACCACATCATTATTACCATACCACTCTATACGTATATGTTTTGTTTCCACTATGTTATGTTATCATTCTTCAATTATTTTTTTTTATTAAAATAAAACACAAATTACTTTGTTAGATATAAATTCTACATGTTTCGAGAACAATGTTCTCTTCTTCAGGATTGTTTGTGTATTGAAATATCGATAAACCATGCAATTGTGTTGGGAACACAAACGGAGAAGGGGGGGGTGATGGGAGGAGACGATCGGAGGTGTTAATTAGGGAATGTCATTGGAAGGGGATGGATTCGTAAGTGGAAATATATTCAATAGTGGGTTGTGCACAAATTTAGTCTGGTTATTTATTATATTTCAATTAATATTGACACTTTTCCTAATTTCAAGTATTTCTAGATTATTTATCTGTGGCATCTTATAACTAATATGTAAACATTTTAAACCTGTATTAAGTGTTGCAAAATCCGACTCACCTTGGCTAGTTAAAGTTTTGATATGTTCTTTAACCCTGATTTCAAAGTTTATTTTGTTTTCCCAATATAAAATGATCACAATCATAACAACGAAGCTTATATACTCCTGATTTCATGATAGGATCATTGTTGTCTTTGTTATTAAGTACCTATGTATTTTTTAAATTTGTTACTAGTATATAAGGTCGACTGAATTAAACGCGGAATATTTTAGTTATTATTTTTGACAAATCATTATCTACTAATAAAATTCTACGCCATTGTTTATTTATATCTTTTTCTTGAGGTTTCTTGTTCAAAAAAATTTTGTTTTATTTTTTATTTAATACATAAATAAATTATCTATTAATTTGGTAGAATAACCATTATTTATTTATTTACTTTTAAAATAGAGATGCGAATACGGAATACGTGTCACATCAATATGTGCTATGAAAATAGGACTAACTTGCTGATCTTGAGTGAGGTTCGAACCTGCGACCTTTGGATCACGAGGCGAGAGTCTTATTATTATTATATGCTATCTGTTTAATAAGATTTAATTCAGCTGTATAATTAAGATTAGATAAAAGAATTATAATTAATCTATGTATCATGGCATGGAACGCCGCGAGTAAGGAAAGGGATGATTCAAAGAATTGTGTATGGTAATATCTGTGTACGTGTCTTTTCTAAGAATGTTGAATTAAATTTTATCATTTGTCAAAGTTAAATTTAAGTGTAAGGAATTTAAACTATTAATTGTTCGAAGAATATTTTTTCTTCTGAAAGAAGCCTTGAACTTTGTGGTGACATTATTATTAAAATAAAACAAATCTTAATACAGTGAAAAGTGATAAGTTATAAATCTAATAAGATTATACAATCTACATGTTTCGAGAACAATATTCTCGAAACATGTAGATTTTTCTGCTTGTAATGCTTATTACCATAATACCTACCAAGGGACCATAATCCGATTCACAAGTTTTATTTACTTCCTAATTTACAGGAAACGGAAGAACAAGCATGCGCTTCGACCCCAACTATAAGTTTGTTCAGAAAGTAATTTCGTTTTTTCCACAGTTGACAATTGAATTTTTCACGGCTAACTTTACACCCAAACCGCATAATCATTATATATTTTGACAGCTGATATAACAAGGCTTGTTTATGAATACACAAGTAGAAGTTAATTCTTAAAGAATAAATTTTAATTTGAAACCTTTTGATACAAAAATGTGAAACTACACGCAAGAGAAGCGTTAATAAAAAGTGTTGAATTTTGCTCATATTGCCAGACACAGACACACAGACACAGAAAAATAGGCAAAATAAAGACATTATAACAATAAAAAAGAAAGCATATTTCAGACAAAGATAACAAAAATGGTAAAATATTAAGCTTTGTGTATAAATTATTATAACAATCTGTATGTTTATGTAATTATAGAATACAGTGGAAAAGCTGAGTACTCTCTTGGTGCTTCCTTATTGTTAAAAATGTAAAGAATTGGAAATACATAATATCGTGATGTAATATGTATTGGCAACATGTATAAGATAATATATTCACAGCTCACAGAAATGTGGAAAAATTCATGTGATTTATAAATAATTATCAAATTTATCATGAAAAATTATCATTTTGGGGGCTCGTCCAGTGTTATCACTGATAAGTAGTATTGTCCTCAACCAAGGCTGTCAAATTAGAGTTTATTTATCGATTATTAAAACTTTAACCTGCATAATAATATACTTATTATAAATAGAATGCACGCAAGATAAATTAACTAAATTTACAAGATAAATGTATTTGAAAGTCAAAATACTGATTTACATCAATTTCCAACTAGCTTGGATTTAGTACCAGTATTCCTACTGGGTTTCGCAATATGTACATATTTATTTGAAAAATTACATGTAAAATTAAAAAATGGTCTGATATAGATTACATAATTACAAAACTATTACTTATACATAATATTAGATATGTAACTATATACATATGTAGGTAGAGTCCATTCACTTTAGGTAAACCTTTTGCATTAGTGTGAGTAACAGTCCGTTTACAAAATCTCGTAACATTCTTTTTTTGAGTAAATGATAGACGCAAAAAAATATATAAATAGTATTTTATTTTCTTAACCTGAAATTAGCATATATGTATTATATAAAAAACTATATTTCATTTTTTTAATCCCCATTAATAATTATTTAGAAATCTATTCGTAACCGTAACTAGAATCCAATAACTGGTCTAATTTCGTTTTTGAAATTAGTATGATTTCAAAATTGTTAAATAAAATAAACACATTGACTTTATGTTTATTTTAATAAAATACTCTGAATTAGATTTTTTTTTAATTTCATGAATAAATATTTCAGTTTAAGTATAATTAAAACTTGTAAGTGTATCCACTATTGTAAGGCATATGTCATTAGTATTAATCAAAATATATATATCATTCTCTATGCAACAATGTCCATCACTAGTACACTGCCACATGGCTCAAATAATAATGAGGTATAGGAAGCAAAAAAAGCAAAATTCTCTATTTTATTTCCATTACTAATGTTATCAAGGCGCTACGCTACTCTGGATAGCGCTGTTCTCACAGCCTTAACTGGCGGCCCAAATATATAATAAAATTACATTATTTTTGACGGATTATGGCTTTTAAAATAAATATGTAAGCGGTATAATTGTGGTTAAATAATTTCGAATTCTTATAGTTAATTTTAATCAGATAAACTATAATCGTTTGTATCGGACTCCGAATCCTTGTCTAAATTCATATTAAATTGATTAAAGTCTGTGATTTCATCCATTTGAATATCCTTCGTCGCGTGCTCGGTTTCAATTTCTTTTGTATGTCAGCAAACATTTTTCCATTCGCTGATGGTTATTTTATCAACTTTTTCCATTTTATCTTTATATAACTTATCTTTATATAATTCTTCGAGATATTTATATATGTACATTTAAAACTATCTCCTTTGTTTGACCTGAAAGCGATTTCTCCTTTCCTAATTTAAAAATATTCGTGATTTTGTAGTACCGTATCTTTAAGCGAAAAATATTAAACAAAGAAACGACCGCTCCGTTCGCCGGCCAGAGAGTTACTGGAGCGGCCAATGGAATAGCTTTAAAAAAGGAATACCCCTGCACAATTTACGTGTTACAGAGGGTATTACTGATACTAATGTAAAAGGCTTACCTAAAGTGAATGGACTCTACTTATTAATAGTGTAGGTACCTATATATTTTACAAATCAAATTAAAATCATAATAAACACCATAATATATTGCTATTCAAACTTGTCCAAAAAACCCAAATATAAAAAAAATCGGATAAATTCAGTTAAAGCTTCATTTTTCACGCTCTTTTACATAAAATTTTGTATTAGGAGATTTAAAGCTTTCAGTTTATAAATACTTGCAAATTGATGTTTAATTTTTGACTTAGTTTTTTTTTAAGAAAATGACTTTCTTTCTCTGCTACCTAAATAGGTTTTCTTCTCATTGATGTACAGTAATCCCTCGCCACTTCGCGCTTCGACTTTCGCAGCTTCACTCTAACATTATATTATCTTATTTTTTTTGATTTTTTTTTTATCTTTATTTTTGATTTTATTGATTGATGATTATTTTTGATCAACAATCACATATTAAAATAATATTTTCAACACTTGTACAAATGCCCACCCAGAACATTTTTATATTTTACCATTTTTATAAAGTCTCCACCCATTGTTTAAAAATATTTCTCGAAACGTTCGCAAATGAGTCACTTGGTCAACATCCAGCGGAAGCCGATATACTTTTTGCCTTCAAAATTCAACCTTATTGGCGCTCTAATATGGCATACATTTTGGAAGGGTGAGTTTCGTAATAAGTATAATTGATTGAAGTATTTTGCGTAGGCGTCCGGTTGCTATATAAATGATATGTAAATGAAATGTAATAATGGGTAAAACATACTAGTATAATGGTGACTCTAGGGGTTTTATTTCATTTCCAGAATGTTAATACCCTTATTTTAAGTGTCGTATATAAGTTTTCTTTGCTCTAACCAATGGTATAATAAACAATAGTTATGTCAATGGCTCTAACTATGAAAATATTCCACTTATTAACAAAGAATCCTACTTCCCAGAAATTCACTTATTGTAGTAGACTGTGGAATGGATTAACCTCGATAAACGTGGGATTACTGTAATAGAAAAGCAAGCATTTATGATTATTTTACTCTTTCGTACTTTTGACCTTTTAGTTAGTCATTCATTAATATGGATGCTGTTTACCTCTTTTATTATATGTATTCATATTTATATCATCTTAATACAATTAATGTTATATTTTCATGCTAAGTGTTATCTGCTCTTCAATGAATCAATGTTTTTTCCTCTAATTAAGCTTATCAATTTAATTATTTTTCTATGTAGTAAATAAAGAAATCAAATTTCATTTAGTATTTTTTGTTACTAATTCAAATAATATATCTTTTGCAGGTCAAACATATTTAGATCACACGGGAGCCACCCTTTATGCAAAATCACAGATAAAAAAAATTTCAAAAGATCTTGTGAAAAATGTATATTCCAATCCCCATACGAGTCAATACACAGCAGATTGCATCAATCAAATCCGATCACAAGTACTCAATCATTTCAACACCGACAGTGATGAATACAGCATCATATTCACATCAGGCACTACTGCTGCTCTCAAACTGGTGGCAGAATCTTTTGAGTTCATGGGACCAGAAATTATCAATGAAACATCTGGAACGAATAACCCAAAAGCTACATCAGGATGTTTCGCATACCTCCAAGACAATCATACTTCCGTCCTTGGCATAAGAGCTGTTGCTGCATCAAAATCTGCAGAAGTTATATACGTACCCCATGAAGAAATATTCAAAGCAATGTCTGATCCTGAATATGAAAACATTGCTGAAAACAATGTTGATTCTTCAATCTCATCAGGGAGAGGATTATTTGCATATCCTGCTCAGTGCAATTATAGCGGCTACAAATATCCACTGAAATGGATAGATAAAATACGTAACGGAGCATTGAACGGTTATATTAAAACTCAGTATGGAAAAACATATTCAGAATGGGCGGTACTCTTAGATGCAGCTGCTTTTGTTTCTACAAATAGATTAGATCTCTCAGTCTATAAGCCGGATTTCGTTTGCATGTCATTTTATAAAATTATTGGATTCCCAACTGGATTGGGGGCCCTACTCGTACGAAGTAACAGCTCACATTTCCTGGATGGTAAAAAGTATTACGGAGGAGGTGCCGTAAAATTTGCTATGAGCGGAGAAAACTTTCACATTAAGCAAAATATTCTTCAAGATAGGTAACTAATTTAATTATCATTAATTGAGTTGTTTTGCAAATTTCACATGTACCAAAATCACCATTTTCGTTCCCTGGTCTTAGTAAGTCTGGGACCCTTCATTCTTGGGTTATTTCAGTTCTTGGTGACTAATAAAAGTCCAATCTGTGTTCAAGACTTTTTTGCTGTTTATCCTAACTTTCTCTGGGGCAACCCACTATTTTGTCTAGTTAGTTGTCTTCTCTCTGGAATTGCCAAAAAATAAGGCTTGATAATCGTTCCTCTCACCCACAAGTCCCAAAATGTTCATTTCATAGTAGATTGACCCTGATAATTTGAAAACCCCGGTAATTCGTATTTCGAAATAATTTTCAGCCCCTTGCACCATAAATCAATATACACACAATTTAATTTTTTTTTGAAATTTAACAAAATTGAAAAAAAAAAATTCAAATTTTTTCGCAAGTCAGTATAGCAAATATGTCAATATCGAGTACTTCAGTAATATAAATGTTGCGATCTTTGTATAGTTAATATTTCGTTTTCGAAATGATTTCTTGAAATATGCAAAAATACAGACGTTTTAAACAAAATTAATGTATTTTTTCATGATTTTCATGTTTTTTGTCAAATTTCGCAATCGTATCGCGATATTTTTGTGCCGTGTGTATGTATATATATATATATAGATATATATATATATATATATATATATATATTATATATATAATATATATATATATATCTCTATAATATATATAGATAGAAAGAGAAGCTCCATATCAAGGTGGTTAATATATTTTTATTTTGCAGGTTTGAAGATGGCACAATTCCATTTTTATCCATTTTGGCCCTCAAGCACGGATTTGACAGAATTAATGCAGTTGTGTCAAAAAAATCTAAAGAAAATGTCATGGACACAATTTCTCTACACACTTTTAACTTGGCAAAATGTTTTTATTCTCAATTAAAATCAATTGTGCACTTTAATGGAAAACCAATAGCGTGTGTTTATTCAGACACATTCTACAATGATATAAGCCAGCAAGGTGGAGTAGTCAATTTCAATCTTTTACGATCCGATGGAAATTTCATTAGATATGCTGAGGTTTGTTTTTCTTTCAAATTTAATTTATATCAAAGTGTGCGTGGGAAATTATGTGACAGGTCCCAGATTTTTTATTTATTTTTCTGTTTGTTTGAATGAGTAATGGCGCTTGTGGCCGCCTTCAGAGAGTAACAGCAACAATGGGGAATGCTGATTACCAATGGACGATGCGTACAATGCTTGCTTGCAATAACTCTGTTCATATACACATTTTAGCAAGACACGAAACGCTGGGCCTATCTATTGGATTATTTAAAAGCAGGCTAATAATAAACGTCACCAGGACCATGGGACCCAGAACATAATTTGTCGACAAACGGCATATGAGTCGCCAGAATCATAATTACGTTATTCAAGAATATCTGATTGGTATTTGTTTGCATTAAAGTTACCCTTTTTTATATTAAAGTATATTTTAAATATAGAAAAATATATTTTACATGGCTGCACTTGCTTTTTACTAGTTTAATTTATTATTGTAATGCAAGACGCATGCTTTTCTAGAATTCTGTTTCATAAAATCAAAAAGGTTGTTGTAGTTTCATTGAGAAAATGCTCTACTAGAAATATAAAATTCTGGATTCAAACACCAGCGCAGAAAAATTTTTTGGAAAGATTAATTGCTGTAAATTTTTCGAAGAGATATAAAAAAATTACTTCCACTCGGCCGTATTCTGAAAATAACAAGATTGTTATTTGACGATTGTTACCCCAACACTAAAAACTATAGTTTTTTTATTCGCATGATGTCTTTCAATTATTTGCAGATAAGCCTGTCTTGTTTTTTATTAATGTATTTTTTGCAGGTCACTCAGATGGCTGATAAATACAATATATGCATTCGTGCAGGATGCTTTTGTAATCCTGGAGCCTGTCAACGTTTCCTGAAATTATCAAACCTTGATCTCCACGAGCACTACGAAGCTGGCCACGTTTGCGGGGATGACAAAGATATTATCGGAGGGGTGCCAACAGGTTCCATCCGTGTATCTTTTGGCTACATGTCGACAATAAAAGATGTCAAATCCGTAATTCGTATGATAACAAAATGTTTTGTCGAACGTAAATCATTGAATTAATTGAGTGTAGTGAAGAGATAGATTACGACTGACACGGACACTTGAGGGTGAGCAAAAACCCCGCACCTTTGTCCATTTCCTGAAAGTATTATAATTTAAGCCTGGC
This sequence comes from Agrypnia vestita, assembly GCA_016648135.1. Taxonomy (NCBI): domain Eukaryota; kingdom Metazoa; phylum Arthropoda; class Insecta; order Trichoptera; family Phryganeidae; genus Agrypnia; species Agrypnia vestita. The sequence continues at coordinate 100,847 of JADDOH010000414.1, forward strand.
CGAATGACTGCAAAATTGCTGTTTTTTTCAAAGTTGTACATTTTTGGAAAATTTCACTGTCGGAGATCCCGCCTGACAACAACATGTAAACAGTTATGCACCTGCATTTCTAATGCGTCCCCACCATTGCTGAAAATATATAAAAGCTTTGCGCTAGTCCTACCAGGGAGGTTAATCTGTTCAAAAAGCGCTTCCATCAACCCTCACCTTCCTTGGAGGTGTCCGGGAAGTATTCCTGGTGAACCTAGCAAACTATCCGAGTATCCTCCTGCTGGACCGGGTCAGTATCAAGCCGAGCCTGTGTGAATTTCGAGTACATTGTGTGCTGAAACTCCAGAATCCCAGCCCTTTCCGAAGCATCTCTCCGCCTGAGATTTCAGAGTTCTTGTAGTCGAAGTTTTTCCAGCAAGAGTCTTTACTGAATCTGCGAATGCTTACTCGGATCACCGAAAATTCCACCATAATATTGTGTTGAGACTGCCAGAGACCTAAATGCCCGTGCCAATTTTCAATATTATCTGTGTATATGTACTGTGTTTTTTTAATTTAAATAAATTGCTGTGATAAAACTTTCTCAATTATTTCCGTGTCTTTTTCACTTGAACACTAAAATTGAAACATCCGTCCGTTTCACTACTTTTGACGCACTGGCGTGAGTGTGATCTTATTGGATGATATCATTAATTTAGAATTTTGAAGTAATGTGACTGTTTTACGATAATTAGATCTATTCTCATAGTATTGAAATGGTTTAGCAATGAATATAACTTAATAAAATAAAATGTTTCAACAATATGTAATATATCGTTCTGAAGTATTATAGGTGCATGCACTGAGCACCACGTAATAATGTTAGATTTGTAAGCAACCTAACATTTCACTATCACATAGAGACGATCAGTGGTAATGCTTTGAAAATGTTAGGATTTGTTCTGCGTACTGCCAGGGCTTTCGAGAATACCAGTGTACTGAGAACTCTTTACAACTCCTTGGTGCGGAGTAGACTCGAGAGTGGCTCGATGATCTGGGGGCCACATAAGGGCAAGTACTCTCTTATGGTGGAGAAAGTCCAAAAGAAGTTTCTGAGACATCTCTACGTGAGAGAGTACAGGCATTATCCTTGGCTTTACCCAACCGAGTTTCTCCAGGGTATGCTTGGCTACAATAGTCTAGAGACTAGAAGGAATGTGTATTTGATTACACATTTTTATCAATTGTTGCGCGGTATGATCGATAATCCTGAAATTATGCAGAGCATTGATTTGTATGTTCCTGATAATTACATTAGACATCGTCAGCATAGATTGTTTCACATTCCAATATACTGGACCAACCTGCCGATGGTTATGCCTGTTGGAAGAGCCACAGCTATGCTGAACAAAATCGCTTTGGGTATTGATATATTCCATGTGTCTGAGGGGGTTTTCCGAAACGGGATTCTCCTGCACCTTTGACCAGATTTTATGTTATTTTTAATTTATTAATATTTTTTAATTTTGATATATACTTCCATAATATGTATGCCTTGAACACTTAGTTTATAATGTACATACTATTAAATAAATTGAATTGAATTGAATAAGTAGACATGATGATAAGTTATTGTATAACATTGTCAATGTTGACATTTTATGTTTGACAGATTTGAAATAAATGAATTCATTAATTTCAAACCTGTCAAACATAAAACGTCAAAATTGGCAGCATTGTAAGTTATACAATAACTGTCAAGTTACAGAAATAGCAATATTTCTATTTTCAGAATATAGCTGATATGCACTAAGAAATCATATAAACTAATTTAAAAACATTATCATCAACGCAGAGCGTTTTGCTAAATGTATCCATGAATGGTGGCGACAAAGTCAAAATTCTGAAGAAATCAGTGATCATTATTTATTTTATTTCATTTATTTATTTTGTGTATTTTAATACATATAAATGAAGATAGTTGCTTCACTAGACAAGGTCTGTTCTGAATATAATATAATATAAGTATTATATAAATATAATAAATATAATATAAGTCCTGTACAGTTTTTTTAATAAATTAATACATTCGAAATACTACATATTAGAAATAAACTTTAATAAACAAGAAATGAACATAATATTAGAAATAAAATACATTTGAAACTCCATACAGCTTCATGAATCTCAGTCTTTCAAAAATGGTATATACGCACTCCGTCATAATATTTTCAGTTACACCAGGTGTGCATGATGCAGCCCCAACGATATTAAACATTTAGACCCCTCAATAAAGTCTCAGAAATGGGTTATATAGTGTAACAAACAAGAAACCATTTAGATATAACTCCGAAGACCCACCCAGAGGCCTTCAAGTGTTTGACACAAGACAAATATACATCAGTTCAATAGTAAATTTATTCTTTCAAAAAAAAAAAAAAAAACTATCATTTATACACTATCTGAATTCAGAAACACCAGAAGCACAACATCAACAACATTGTGGTCTAGCCAAGGGAAAAACTACATTTTAAAATGAAGACTACATCACACACGTTCACCAGTTTGAAGACTATAAAGTGTGTGCTATATTTGTAGTACAGTAACCGGCAAACATCTTGAAATTTTACGGCGTAGTGGGGGGAAGTTTGCGCATGTACCATTCCACCAACGAGACCCAAATTTTGTCTTCTGCGCATTCTCCCACTACGCCAAAGAATTTCAAGAAGTTTGCCGGCAACTGTAGGTATCCTACCGAAACATTACTCACTTCACTTCAATAAACTACATAAATTGAAGTAATCATAGTGCCACAAAATTGCATCTACTACAAAAGTGTACTAGAATGCGACCACTACAAATTGGCATACGAGGGAGGTGGAGGGAGGGCGTCCCTGTCGCGTAACAGAAGTTGCTAGGGTGTAAATTTATTACACAATACCTAATGTACAGAATGTCATAATGAAGCTGTGACATCTTGATTACCAATATACACTGAATTATTATTTCCAAAACATCCTAAACAGTCCGGGATGGTGCAAGAACAATTGCCAATGGAGTATTAAAGTTTTTCGAAGCTGAAAAAGCAAATAATGGACCGATATTACCGTCTGATAGTTTGACAGATAGAACGGCCGCCATTACGGTTTCTTTAGTGCTGCCCGACCAAATTTCTGTTAAAGGCTTGATATATCGCGGTGGGGGGTGGGGTGATAGAAATTATTCAAATTAACCAGCCGGGAGGTCTCAGACCTCTGCATGCCCGCGGTTACGCCCCCCTCGGTATTATCAATCTCAGGTGACTGGGTGACACTGATATACAAATCAAAACAAGTTATTTTGGAAGTTACTGTATTGATCAAAGTGGCAAATTAATTTAAAATTTACGTGAACCTTAATCTAGAGGGAGAGAAACAAAATCATAAACAACAAAAAGACAAAACACATACAAAATCTGATCTTAATGCTAAAGTGGATGGTGAGGAGATTGAATTAACACTTTTGGTAGAACTATGCGGGCGGAAAAAAAATCTTTAGAACGGGGGTAAACCTGTTTCGGAAAACTCGGCGGGAGTCTTTTTCGCGTTGTTTCTTTTGGGTGGGCGGCGTCGTCATGGTCCTCCTCTGGCTATGCAGGTTTCGTCAGCGGCTTCGGCGTCGTCGTTGTGGTGCTCGTCGTCGGCAACGGGGCGTCGCTTATTTGTCACAGGTAACGGTTGTTGCACGGCCGGTTAATTTGAATAATTTCTACCACCCCACCACGGTATATCAGGCTACGACGCCGGTCACCGGACATTCTGTATTGTGTAATAAATTTAAACCCTGGCAACTTCTGTTACGCAACAAGGACGCCCTCCATGCGCCCTCCCTCGCACGCCAATTTATAGTGGTCGCATTTCTACATTGTAGTAGGTACTTAGTACAGAGCGACCATCACTATAATGGTCAGCTGAACGAGCCCGATATTTCAGTAGATTATATCTTTTCTATGCAGTACATTTCTGTGGAATGCCCGCCGATATCTGTCAGCGATCTGTCATTTGAGAATGTTATGGTTCTGTCATGTTCGATAAGTGCAATTATTTTTGTGTATTATATTTTGTACATTAAAGTAGTGACATATTAGAATATTCATGGATCCGTCGATAGAAATTCGTAAAGTTCCAGTTGGGTCGATTTACAGTTTAATCCAAGTTTTAGAAAGTTCTGATTCTTGGAAAAAACTTATGTCCCATATACCTAAGGACTTGGAAAACAAAATTTTCATTCCAAAATATGGAACCGATCATATGAAGTTAGTTTATTTTCATATTATTATTTATTTTTTAAATTTATATAGTGCGAACTAGTGTTTTTTTTGTATTTATCGATAATTTTTTACTCTTATTATTCGAATTTTTAACGTTTGTTATTTCTTTGCATTGTTTAGTCTTATCGAAAATGCAAGTATTAAACAAAAGCGTCCCTGTACAGAAATATTATTCGAGGAATGGGGGACGTCGGGGAGGAATCGACCCACACTCGCAAGCTTATTGCAAATACTGATGGAAGCAGAACTTTTTAGAGCTGCAGATATTGTAGCTGTTGAATTATTAAATAGTGAGTTTTTACTTGTTTATACTGATAAAAATTGCTCCTGTGTATGGGTATATTCAATTAAAATGTAGCACCAAACATTAAATTTAATATAGTTTTTCAATACTGATAGTGCAAATAATAGTGCATATCTGTGAGCCATTTCGTGGTTACCTTAGTTAAAATTTGGTATTTATTTTCAATTAATTATATTCAAAGCTGTAACATGGATGATGATATATGAGGGGTATAAAAACAATGGCAGAGAATGGCAGAGGTGTTTCTGAGATAAATACCACAAACCTTAAGCTACTTTGCCACTCAAGGAAATTTCTCTGGAATCTATGAAACCTACATCTTATTAGAAATAGGTTTTTAACTTGTTGATTGCCAGAAAAATTCCAAATCAACATAGGCTAGGGCCAGATATTTTCTAAATTTTTTGTGATTTTTCTTTTTACGAAAAAACCATGAAAGTATGCATATATTTAAAAAAAAAACACACACATTCATATTATTTTATCATAAGTGTCGAAATGCAATGATTTTTTTTATTGTTTAAGTAAAAAAAAATCTTTTTTTAATTTCGATAATGTTGCCAGCGCAGCATTATACGAAAAATAATAATTTATTTTTATTTGTTTATTAGAGACAACACTAATATTATTATTTGATGCCTACCTAATAATCTTCTTCTGTGTGGTATATTTTGTTGCACGGCACGGCACACAACGGAACATCGCACTCATAACACATAATATGATACACTTTCACACACACATATATTTCAAATAAACGCAATATAATTGTGTGTATTTTGTTAATAAATCACTGTTAGTATTCAATTGAATCATAAATTAACAAAAACTGACAAATATCGCAAAACGTATCGTATATATTTGTGTATATGTGTACTTTTCCCGCGCACTTTATGCGTGACCTTAAATGACGGAATATTTAAATTTCAATTGCACAACACGCGTTCGGGGCGCCATCTACAACTTTCCTATATGCAGAAAAATTCTTTCTTATTAATTATTAATTTCTTTCTTTCTTATTAATTAAAATCTAAAATTATTCTATTTTGATTGTTGATTTAAGCTATAATCGGCGATGTTTTTGAGTTGAAAATGGAACGATAAGTCACCAAGGGATTTCTCTACTGGGAAAAAATCACATTTTTCAAATTCGATACGCGGCCATCGAGAAATTATTAATTACGTGCCCGTCAGATATATGGCCCTGGGGACAGTCGCGCTCGGCCGCACAGGTGCGCCCTGGCTCCAGGCCCCTTAAAAACGATTTCCACTTCAGTTATGCTGCTATATAAGTGTACAAATAAATATTTAACTTTTAAATATGGGTATTGCTATGTTCGCTAATGAATAGTGGACATTGCTGCTTTTGCTTTTTACATAATTGGATATTGCTGTCTTTGCTATAATGTTTCACTATAAAATCAACACCAATTCTCACTTGAGTATGCAGTGGCCACATTGTCACTGACATCCTAAGGGGTTAATTATTGAAGTAGATATTGCTGCCTACCCTACAAGGATATTGCCACCTTTGCTTTTAATAGTGATTTGGAAACATGATTTTGGAAGGGATAGAGCTATATTTCCCACAAAATCTTGAATTCAGTACATTCTAAATTAGTTATCCTTGGTGACAGCACTCAAAACATTTAAATTTTTTTTGAAATTGCTGCCTTTTATACCCCTCATACATATACACAGCGCTAGCAAGAATGTAAAAATAAATGTTGAGATAATAATGAATGTGCGCAAATGAGACATTGATCTTTTGTCTCAGAGATTTGTTGATGTATTTCATAAATATCTCAGTATGTACCATTCGCATCATTCTACTCTTTATACAACTACACAAAGCTTTAAATCACGTTTTCTTCACTGTCATCTCTGTACTGTCCTTATTATACTTTTGAGACGAGACTCCGAGACAAATATCATTAGTGTGCACGTACCATAACACTTATGTACAGTTAACTAATTAAAATACTTAGAAGTTGTTAAGTTAGCACTCTGAAATTGAAATTTTAACACCTTCTTGCATTGATTAGTTGATAAAAAGTGTAATAAAATTTTCAAAATTATTTTTAATTAGAATTGCATCCATGTATAATCAATAAGTTCCTGTGTATTATGTTACTCAATATTTTTATCAGTATGTTCTAAGAACATAATTACTGGATTTCGTCCACAGATGGTTAATCATTAATTAAGATTAATCATAGACGTTTCACGGGGACAAAGCTATTTACATGGGAAATGTATAGAAATCTTAATTGCCCATACTCTAGTCAGAAATATAAAAATCTCATATACCAGCGGTGACATCTGGTGTGGCGTATATAGAAGGCGATAGCGTAGTTGCATTAAATATGTAAATTAAGTTATATAAATAACATCTATTATTATACAACTTTCTTAAAATTTTATAGATGTGTGTTTGTTCTTAGGGTGGATTCGTGAACGTTACAGTGTGTAAAGTGATCACTTAAAACAGTTTTCAGCTCTCTAGACACCCAATAAAGACTTTATATATGCTTTTTTTTTTCCTTTCCCATATGAATAGTTTCCTCTTTCTATAATTTATCTTAGTTTATTATATTATGGTTGAAATGGAAAAATTTATGAATTTTTTTTAATTCACTTTTAGGTTCCCCTCCCAAGAGACCAATTACAGGACCAGCGGCAAAAATAGATGTATCATTGCCGCATCTTCTTGCTGATAGAGAATTAAATAAAATTAATATTGAAAGTGTGCTGAATAACATATCATATCCTAGCTTAACCACAGATAATTTACAAACCTATAATCAAAATATTGATAATAAAATTTCACCTGAAAAATCAAGTGAAAATCATCATCGCTTTCTTGCAATACCAAACCGAAATTCAACCAACAGCAAGCATTCAATTAGTACTTCTCCATCTGTATTAACAAATTCTACAAACATAAGCTCGGATAAAAGTGATATGATCCAGTTTTCTGGAGATTGTCAAACAGATGACAATTTAAATGAAAGTGTTGAAATTCCTGCTATCAGTATACTGTTACATGAACAACAAAATGAATCCTCCAATCAATTTAATGCTTCTGACAAGTTTCAATCAAATAATGTTGACCAATTAAATTGTTCTATTTCTATAAGTAACATTAGCTTCGAAGCTGTAAACAGGGATGTTACAAACAATTCTTTTACTGCAAGTTGTGAGTACAATAATATTCCCGATGTTATAAACAATTCCGTAAGCACAAGCAGCGAATACAATTTACCTGATTTTAATGTAATTCAGGGTGATAATTCAGAACCAGATATACCAAACATTAGCATTTTACAAGGGATTTCAAGAAGTGAAACACAATCTTCCAATTTAGACTTCAACATTCCAGAATTGAGTGCGCTACAGTACAGAGTTTCAGAAAACTTCACAAATTCCAGTTTGCCGATTACGAGTGCTTCCTTGAACACAATATTACCGCACTTTTCTTACAAAGAGTTGCAAAAAGTGACCAATAATTTTAACGATAATTATGCAGATGACACCAGTGATATATTGACAAAAAAAATTGGAGCCGGTGGTTTTGGAACAGTTTATTTGACCAAAGGTTTATTTGATCATCCTGTTGCTGTGAAGAAATTGAAACTCATCGGCCCCGCTGGGCAGTATTCCGAAGCCATTATTTCCAAACAATTCAAGACTGAAGTAGAGATTCTTTCAAAATATAGTCACGATAATGTCCTATCTCTTTTGGGGTATTCCTGTGATGGACCTAATTATTGCGTGATCTACGAATATATAGATGGTGGATCGTTGCGAGAAAACATTGCAAGTGGTGCAAATTTATCAGCGGAGAGCAGATTGAGTATAGCACTTGAGTCTGCAAAGGGGATAGAATATTTGCATTATGGTTTTCAAACTCCCCTTATTCACCGAGACATAAAATCAGCCAATATTCTGTTGACCAAATCAAACATTCCAAAGGTAATAAACTTTTTTACCTATAAAATATTTCAATTTACATACTTTTAGTTATTTTTATATGGAAATATCTGCTATTTTAACAAATTATTGAAGTTATCTCCGTTTCGCGCACTCAGGGTAAAATTTTTATTTTGTATTAGTGCACCGTGTGCATTGTAACGCAAATGCGTGTAGTGGGAAGCAGCATGAAGCGAGAATGCGAGACCACAACATGTGCACACATTCATTAAACTGTTTAAAATTTATTCACTTGGTTCCAGTAATATAAATAATAATGTATTGTCAACCATATTGAATCGTACCAATCATAAAGATGCTTAATTCAAAAGCTGACGAACGATTGGTTACTGAATTGAAAATTAGAACCGTTTATTTCATTACAATTTTATGTGTGGATTTTATGTTATTGTCTATGTTTTTTGCAAAAACAATATAATTGTCAGATATTATGGCTGTCAAAGTTGTATAGTTTCAAAACTTTTGCCGAATTTTTAAATGTTTGAGATTATTAATTATTTGGCCTTTATATTTAACTGGGTGTAATAATTGAAGCGTGTATAAATCAAATGAATGCTTTGTATTTATTATATGGTTTGAAAATTCAGAGAATTACTTACTAACAAGACCGTGACAGTATTCTTTAATGATTATTTTTAGATTCCTTGCGGATAGGCCTATGTATTTCATATTAGTCTCCACAAGAGATTTCGTACACTCTGCTTTTATCCAAAAAGTCTACTTTTGATTTTGAATTATCTAGAATTCTACCTTAATTGTTATTTGTGTAATACGCGGGTCTCAAAAGTAGTTTTATACTCAAAAAGTGGTCTTATAAATGTGTTTTATTTCTATATAAATCAATTATTTCATTCCACAAAGTTATGCCAAATCAATAAATAATATCAATTATCACAATCATGCCAAAGAAGTATAACTTCTACAGGAGTACACACTCCTCCATTTTTTTTTTATGTTACATCAATATTAAAGCTTAAACCCACAATACACAATGAGATAACCAAAAGTTAGAGGGTCGTCTCAAAGAGATTGTGACTAAGGCAGGAAGTTTGCCTTATTGTAATTTTTATTTTGTACAATAAAGTATTTTTTTTTTTAGTTGTGCGATTTTGGACTCGTAAAATTATTACCCAGTCAAACAGTGACATCAAATGTGATGGGTACTACAGCTTATATGGCGCCAGAGGCATTTAGAGGCGATGTCTCCGTGAAAATGGATGTATTTAGTTTTGGAGTTGTCCTTTTGGAACTTCTTACTGGACTTCCTCCAATGGATGAACACAGACCGGGAACAGATATTGTCACACACGTCGAAGATATGTGTTCTGATGGAGTTATTGATCCGTTGTTGGACAAGAATGCTGGAAAATGGGACGGTGCTGAAAATCTATTTTCATTGGCGAAGCGCTGTCTTGAAGAAAAAAGAAAAAGACCACTTATTTCTAATGTTGTTGAACAATTACAAAATTTATTTTAGATATATTTTATCAACAGTTTATTGAATTAATTAATAGAATCTTTGCTCATTTATTGATTATGTGATTCAAGTGTTGAATACATATTAATAGTTAATAAAAAAATATTGGTGCTAAACAACCCAAAATTTTAATCGTGTTCTCATCTCTCCATTGTTCATTTTGTTGGCAGATAGGAATGGTAAGGATATTGGAAAGGATGGAACTAAAAATTTAATTATTTTTATGTTGCAGATTTTCTTTGTTACAGATTCATCAAACTCAATGCAAAAACAATCTTGCAAGCTCAAGATGCAATGGATACATACCTTTTTTAAGCAATTGGACCAAGCGGTAGAAGAAACTTTAAAAAAAAAATTAATTTAAAAAAATTTCAAGTAAAATCATTAAAACAACAATTATTTATTAATTATGTATTTTTCAAACTATAGAGGATGGCAAATCTTCATGGATATAGCGAGTAAAGGTTTTAACGAAAAAAATTGTTGGTCCCCTGGTTGTTGTAATATCCAAGTTCAACTGAATCTATATTATAATTGCCCCAAAAACGATGCATACAATGTTTCAGCGTAAACATGCACATTTTCATTGCCATTTTCAAAAATGATGAAATCATATGAAAAAAATGTTAAAAGAAGCAGCATATACAGATTATTTTAAAATACATATGGGTATAATTTAATGTGTAGAAATATTATATATTATAAGTGTGCTTAAAACGCAGCAACCCCAACACCTAGGACCTAGCAGCAAGTAGTCAGCAATAGCCAATTACTTAACTGCTAGTACATCGAGCCACTTCAAGAATGCTAAAAAAATCTATATATATGTTTTATTAAAATCAATATTTTCCGTTGGCAAGTATATTGACCTTGAATTTGACGTGAGTGCATTGCTTTTTTATATAAATTGCTAGGTTAAGATGTGTCAAATCAAAAATTATTTTAAAGAAACTGTATTAATATTTTACAGAAAAATGTATTATTTCAATTTCAAAAAAGTATTGTGAGTGCAAGTCACAAACTTAAAACTCTAAAGATTTTGAAAGCATGTTTGTGTGTTTAAGAAGCATTTTATCAAAATAATATGGACTTTAAAATATTTAAAACTAGGGGGGTGTATGTTTGCTTATCTATAAAAAAATATTATTGCCAGTTTTGTACATAATAGAGAAGAGACACAAACACCTGAAAAACTTTGACAGTCGGGTAAAAAAGTGGGGACTTTAATAGTTATCAATATCGCCGATTAATTACTGCAATAATTGGTATCGTAGCAGAATAATGCATCATTACATCTCTATTTAAAACTGTATATACAGCCGCCTAATGGGCCAAGCAGATGCCGACAGCCGCACATCAGTCACCATCAGTTGCGTAGCGGCCACTACAGCCGGTCGAGAGACATTTGCAGACACCCAATGGCAGGTCCACAGTACAGTCACTGTGGTCAGTGACCAGGTCACCGATTGCTTAACTGCTAGTAGGTCAATTTTTATTTATGTACCTATCGGAAATAGGACGAAAGGAAGTTTTTTTAACAATTTTTCAGACTTTTAATATGGGAAACAAAGTAAAGCAGATATGTAAGATTTAAATTATAAAATGAAAAAAATTATTACTCATGCTACTGTGGGGAGAGGTTTTTAGTTTCTGAAGATTTCATCATTCGGTGTCCAGAATTTTTCAAATCCGTGGGAGAGGAGGTGCTTACAGTTTCCAGAGATTTCATTTTAAGATTTTCAAATCCATGGAGGGGGGAGGGGGGGCATCAACTTCCCAAAAAAAATCTGATGGGGCAGTAAAATTTCAGAACCTTCTTTTATCTACATCAACTTCCCAAAATATGTAAGAAGAGTATTATCATATAAGAGTATATCTTACCAAAAAATTTCATCTTCAACCACTGCAAAATTCACTGCCCAGAGAGAAAGAAAAAAAAAGCCTGCCTGAAAGACTAAACAAATAATTAGTGAATCTAGATCTTTTTAAAGCAAAGTTGACATACTTACCTGATTTATTAAAGGGCCTATTAGATAACTTGAGCAAGTAGAACCATGTATGAGGAAATATGTAAGATGAATATTGAAGAGCATATGAACAGACAACGGTGGCAAAAGACTTGATACAATCAAATAAATTAGATATCGGAATATGGCTCTGTTTGAATCTTTGACAATAACTCGCGAATACAAAACCCTGTGGAGATAAAATGCTTATAAGTTAGTAATATAGTTTTTTTGGTGAATGGTCACAGCGATTGTGAAATGGTGAACTATTCATTTGGAATAGTCAATCATGAATTCCATCCCTAATCGGTTCCATATTGTTTCGGTGACAGCGCCCTTGAGGTGAGTATTTCGCGAAAACGGCGCTATACAAATTATCCAATTATTATTATTATTATTATTATATTGGCATTAGCGAAGAAAAAAACTTCATTTCGGAATGAAAACTTCTACACGCACACGCTCATAATTTGAAGACTTCAAAGTATGCGCTTCATTTGTAGTAGATACCGAAACATTAAGCACTTCGTCTTCTTCAATGAACTACATGAAGTGAGCTAATTATGTACTACAAAATTATACATTTATAGTCCGTCCAACTTATCTGGAGAATAAAGGAGGGCGTCCCAATCGTTGTGGTACTGCCCATAGTCTAAAAATTATCTCATTTGTAGGGATTTTTTTGCAAATTCGTTTTTTCTTAAACAAGTTATTAAGCAGTATACGACACGATAAAAAACAAAAAAAGTAAACTAACGTACAAATAAATTTATCAAAATATACATTCGTAAAATACACAACGTCACAAAATGGCGTTTTTTCAAAATCAAAGAAAAATACAATTTTTAGGAAAAAAAAAACAAACAATAATAATTCTTTTAGGCCGGCGCCACATTACGCAGATCTTCCGCCACGTCTTTTCCGTTGCGCCAAATCGGCAAACCAAATAGATCGACCGATCATCCGCGTAGTGTGTTTAATAAACGCATATTGTATGGAAATAAATGTAGCGATGTTCCACGACAGAAGAGACGCGGCGGAAGATCCGCGCAGTGTGGCGCCGGTTTTATTCGATGTCTCATACCTAATGATCATGACCACCATGTTTAACTCAGTAACACCTAAGGATATCAATCGGTTTAGGGCCGTTGTATCAACTTGGTTTATAGTAATTTTTCGTTCAAAGCATAGATATTTTGCATTTTCCACCGATCAAACAACTCGCTCTCGTAAAAATCTATGCTTTAAATGAACTATTGCTATAAAGTAAGTTGATGCAACCAGTCTTTAATGTGCATAAATAAAAAAGTTTATGTTTGAAAAAAGATGTTTATACAAATGAACTCGTTAATGAATTATGTAATAAAAAGTATAAATAATAAAAATTCTACGTAAAAAATTATCGAATAAAATATGTTGTAAAACTTTTCTCATCTTACGACTTCTAAATCAATTTTTCCACTTATCCTTGTTCTTTTTTTTCCGGGTGTAGATATTTTAATGCCCATTTCCACGGCCACTTTACCTTCTTTAACTATTTTGTAAATTGCCGATTCAGAAATACCTAAAGAAATTGTATAATAGTAAATAAAAAACGAAGTATGGGAACATCATTATAACTGCATGGCAGCACTAACCTGAAGTGGCGGCAATAAGTCTATGAACAAAATCAAACGGTATAATTGGGGCTTTTAGACGTTGTTCCTCTTCAAAAAACGTGTGCGTTTTCAAGATTATTTACCGAACACTGCTTTTAATGGTTTTTGGCATGGTGACAATCTAAAATTTTCTTAAAAAACTATCGAAACAGTCGTGAACCCCTCTGTAAACAAAGATCTGTCAGCTGTAGATAATCCAATATGGCGTCGTTAGTTCCAAATTTGGCCATTCTTCAGATAAGTTAGACGGACTATACCTAAAAATTGTCGTTGAAGGGGGGGTGGAATTTGAAAGAGTCGTTTTATCTACATAAACATTCCAAAACTTTACATCTGACGGGGGGATTTCAAAAGATCGTTTGTAGTAAGTGTGTACTTTGAAGTATGCAATTTTAAGTGTTGATGTGTGAAATTTGAAGTGTTCTATAAAAAACGTGTTAAGTGAATAATAATAATTAATTAATACTTCAGTATAGTGAAGTACTTCATTGTAGTACTTAGTACTGGACGGACCATCACTGATTGGCATTCATATTTCTTTTCTGTGCATTCATAGATAAAAGATTATACTGTGACATTCGTTCAAAAATCTGAAAGTATCGTTTTGTGTGATGCGGTATGGCTGGCTCTATAAAATGTAGGATAGGACCTTCCATCCTAAATGCTGATTTAGCGCGGCTGTATGAGGAGTCTCAAAGATTGGTAGATAGTGGCGCCGATTACTTGCATTTGGATGTTATGGATGGCCACTTTGTCCCTAACCTTACATTCGGTCACCCGGTCGTCAAATGCTTGCGGTCAAAAATAAAGAACGCATTTTTTGAGACACACATGATGGTTTCTGAGCCACTTAAGGTATAACACTTATTTGTCAACATTTGTATAAATATATCATGAATTCTGCTAACTATATTATAGCCTTGTAACTATCACACTAGATGACCTTAAATGATAAGGTTGTTCAAACGATTACATATAGAAAGGAGCGCATACCAGTCACTATTACACTTTAATTTATTTTTCTTTACTTACAATATGTTTTCTCAATCCTAGCACTCTCATGATAATATAAAGCTATATCACCCTGAATATATTCGTGCAGTATGCTTCATTATACATCAGTGTAATATACACTGTATCACATGGTTGTACAAATTTATGTAGAGTTATGAATTCAATTTTGAATTTGAGAAAAATATCAACAGGAAAATAAGCAACTTTACAGTTTGCATTTTTTTTAGTCTTTCTGATTTATCTTTTGTAAAACGTTAAACAATCATTGAAATAGTATATAAATTAAATAAATTTTATAAATTCAATCGCTTTTTAATACATCTAAAATAAAATTACATAAACTCTGTGACAAAATTACATTTAAAATTGCCACCCACAAATGGTAAAAACTACTCTGAGAGAGAAAGTGTATAATATGTTAAAAGTTAACCCTCATTCTAGAAAGAAATATATGATTCTCATTTTTTCATTACTATGAATATTAATCTTTTGTAAATACCATAGATTTTTATGAAAACAGATTGTTTGATTAGAGGAAAATGCAATAATCAATGGATTATATGAAAGCTATAAAAAAATTAGGTTATATAAAGCATGCAACCGGCCCTTAGGCTGTCATACTGTCCATATTGACACTTACGTTAGAATTGTTTGCTGTCGCATGATAATCAGCCCAGAAGACCCAGCACAATAACCTTCAAGTAATTTATGTAGTGTTGTTTAAGGTGTATTTACGTTTCGGGTTTAAGGTGGTATTAACATTTTTTCATAATTTTGTACGATGCTCTATGTTTTAGTGGATCGAACCCATGGCTGATGCTGGAGTAGACCAATATACATTCCATATTGAACCAGTTGATGATGTAGTTACCGTATGTAGAAAAGTGAATGAAGCTGGGATGAAGGTAAGCTTTCTCTTCTTTTACTAAGCGAAAGCCTATAATGCATAGCATATTTGTATGCAATTAAAAACAGAGATTTTTTACGATATTTATGAAAAAGGCAATATGTACTAATATTAAAAAGTAAAGCTAAATAAAAAAGTGCAAAAATGGAATGTCCCAATTATAGAATTATTTCATCTGAAATATGACTGCAGATGTTTTGCATTTTTAAAAATTTAACTCCGGTCACGAGGAGCCTCTTGAGGTTAAAGATTATCACGTAAATATATTGTTTGTAATAATATTATTTATGTGAGATATTTTTAGATAACGCATATTTGCAAAATTTATCTTAATCAGTATAGAGATTATGATTCATAATCAATAAAGCTGGGAGATTTCTCAACTTTGCAAATACAGTACTCTCAATTATCCGGGTGGTAGGGGAAAAAAATATCCCGGATAATCTCTACAAAAAAAATTACTAACACATGACTCCAAACTCGAAAAAAATACCCGTAATCGCACACAGCTGTATGGCACTAAAATACAATATGGAACATATAAATTATAAAAATAAAACTTTAAAATAATTACAATCACAAAAAATTTTAAAACAGGTGCGTAATATTGATGCAAATTTACACAAATACACAAATTATAAAAATGGTGAAAAAAATGCACAATACACGTAGTTATACGGCACGGAAATACATTTTGAGCATATAAAGTAAGAGAATAAACACATACCTAAGTCCAATATACATAGTATGCCTACTTAGGTGCATATTTACATTTACAATTACAACTCTCAAAAAATAAATTGCAATTCTTCATAACTTTATAGGTTTTATATTTCATTTACATTATAGTATTTAATTGATAGAAGACATATTTTTACATTTTGTAAGGAATTTTGAAATATTAAAAAAACAGCTTTTATTGCCCCGGTTAATGCAAGTCTATATATCATAATAATAATCATAATCAGGAGTCTACTGTATTTTAAATATTTTTTGATCATACAAAGGTAGATAATTACTTTGTTGAAATAGTTTTATCACATTTCTTATTTTAAAAAAAATGTGTTTAAAAATTCTAATTTAGCTGTTCTTTTAAACCACTGGTGTAGAGCAACTAAACGTGCATTGATGACATATGATGCCTTTAAACATGGATGGTACTTTATCTTCTTGTCTAGGATATTTTATGGTAAAATTCAATAGATATCAATAGGCTTTGTACACTCAGCACTGTACTCTCCTTAACGCGATTTTCATGAGCATCGTTTCACCCAAGCGCATGCACCCCAATGATACTTCAACATAACCTTCATTTGTGTGGTAGACTAAAGCCATGTATTCACTAGGGGACAAATTGTCCTTCAACAGCACGCGCGGCATAGAGTCTATGTGACGTTGCAACGTCGTGCACTGTTCCGCGACATCGCGCACAACATAGCGCGGCATTTCTACGTGCCGTGGCAACGTTGCCATGCGCACGGTACCCGAGCGAGCTCACTGCAACATTACGCGTCAGTACCACGTGGTATGTTTACAAGTGAATACGCATGCGCTGTATCTGTCAAGATGACAGTGTGGGGAAACGAAATTGTTCTTGAACTCATCGAGCTGTATCGATCGAAGATCGCATAGAATATCCGTCCTTCTTTCTCTTTACAGTAAATAATTTCGCATTCTCCTCTTTTTTCTCCTCTTACGTTTCGATAAACCCATTACGCAGATACGCAGATGTCATCAGAACCTCATAGGGCGACATTTCCGCGACGTGTGGAAAACAATAATTATTTGCAAAAAGGACCTTGTTTTTAATAATATTCAATTTACTACAGTAAAACCTTGTTAATTTGAAGTTGCGACCCAAAAAAACATTTCGAATTGCGCAGAACCCCGTTTTCGCCAAATGAGATACCGCAGCTGTCAACATAACCTCATCGGGTGACATTTCCGCGACAAGATATGCGAGTCCCGGTGTGTACACGTCAAATGACCGCGTCATTGTCCCCGAAACATGAGCGTAGATGTTGATGCGACATGCCGAGCGGAATGTTTCGCGATTTGTCCCCTAGTGAATACATGGCTTAAGAGACTAGTGCCTTTTTTATGATTTTGTTTTTTTTTCCTTCTCATTTAGCAATGAGTTTGTAATGAATAAAATGTATCATGTAGGTGGAATAACGATCCTTTAAAGCGTGTGCCATTATGATTTTCATTCCCATAAGCATTAATTTTGTGAGCCACATAATCAAATAAAATTATTAAAACCTTTCTGAAAAATTCTGACTCAAATTTTTGCAAAGCTTTGAAGCGAATTAGTTTATTTAACGATAATCTAATGTTTTATAAAAGGTGAGTCTAAAATATTGACAAAAAAATCCAAATTTTGATGTCGCTTTTCTCCTATAGATGTTACAACATTTTCGATTCATACTTTAGACAGGAATTTCCCTATAAAGTCATTAGTGTTTATCTGGGATTTCTTAGTCCCGTTGACAAAATAAGCTGGGTAAGTACCACAATGCCAGCGTACACCATTCGAGAATTTGTACTGCATCGCACAAACTTTCCCCTTTACAATTAAGGTTATGCCCTCGTACAATTTTTTTTTTCATTATTTTTGCCCATTTTATAATTTGAGGTTAACATAAAATTATTTTCCAATAGGTTGGCCTCGCCCTTAAACCTGGGACTCCAGTGAGTGATGTAGTGCAATACATTCCTTATGCCGACATGGTTCTTGTGATGACTGTGGAACCAGGGTTCGGAGGCCAAACATTTATGTTTGATCAAATGAACAAAGTGCGATGGCTCCGTAATGAATATCCGTTGCTGGACATTGAAGTTGACGGAGGCGTTGGACTTTCAACAATAAGTGCATGCGCTGAAGTAAGTGTTTTGGTTTTTGTCATAGAAAACTTTTTTTTATAAACTTATGGAAGTGAAAAGTTAGGTAGTTTTACGCAGAGAATTTGGTTCTTTTGGTTTTGGTGGTTTGAACTTTTCTCATCTGTATTGCAAATTAAGCAATACATATTGTGCAGTGTCTATGTGTGCAATCTAGATATGTAGTTTTTTTAATCTGTTTTTGTATATAGTTTTCTGGGATATTCTACTGTGTATATCAGACTTCTTATCGACATTTCAGATTTCATTGCAAGATCCATCGGCCAAATAGGTCAGAAACATAGAGCAGAATAGCCCAGAAAATTTTACACATAATATTCTAAATTGGTCTTGCAAAAAAAATGTGAAATTTTTTGACCGAAGGTGGTAAATTTATTTGCCGGAAAATGTTTATATATAGGGTGTCTTGTAGCTTCAGGAGAGTATTCTTCAGTCAGTTTTGAATAGAAAATATTCTTTACACTTTGGGTGAAATGTCGACAGTTACGGAAATAAGCGACATCAAAGTTTGCCTTTTTTAAAAATATTTCTGATATATTTTCTGTAATGTGTTGGACTATTCTTACAGTAATTTATATGGAATATTAAAAATTCAATCGCTTTGATACAAATCCAATAAGATGATAAAAACCTTGCAAAATAAATTTGAAAAATATTTTTTGCAAGGTTTTTGTCATTCTATTTGATTTGTATTAAAGCAAATGAATTTTGAATATTCCATGTGAGTTACTATAGTGTAGAACGTTTTACAGAAAGTAAGTCAGAAATATTTTTAAAAAAATGCTAAATTCGATGTTGCTTATCTCCTTAACTGTTGACGTTTCAGCCAAAAAATAAAAAAATATTTTCTATTCAAAATAGAATGAAGAAGATTCCTCTGAAACTCTTGCTACTAGCTACGAGACACCCTGTATGCATGTTCTTTTAGAATATTTTTTTTCTTTTTGTATGAACATATATTTCTGGATACTGTTTAGAAATATGTACAAGGAATGTTTAGTTAAAATTTTAAAAGTAAAAATAATAAAAAAGACGGATCATATCCGTATATAAATTTACATGTACATAAATAAATATACGAAAATCCTTGCACGATTTACACATGCATAAATACTAAACTTTATTTTAAGTGTATATATATATATATTTATGTTAGATTATAAACTTTGTTTAAAATCTTGAGGCATAATGATTTAAATGCAATTATGTTTTACAGGCTGGTGCTAATATGATTGTCTCTGGGACTGCAATCACTGGTTCATCTGATCCCCGATCTGTTATTGCCAATCTCAAGAATACGGTAGAAAGCTCCATCCATAAATGCAACGTCTGAACCATCCGTTTATAAAAATATATTTTCCATGCGGTCGAACCAGAAGTACAAAGCTTGTTGTGGTTTAATTTTGCCCTAAATGCCAGAAGTACAATGCTTGAAGTTGTTTAATTTTGCTCTAAACACCAGAAGTACAATGCTTGAAGATGTTTAATTTTGTTCTAAAGGTGAAGGCTCCTATGTGAATACAATTTTTAATCATTTGTAAGTAAAATAATCTCTCATTACGCATATTTTTGGTGCGTACTTTGACTTTGAGGGGTATCGGGAAATGTTACTATGTTTAGAATCATATATTTTTTATTTTATTGTTTTGATAAGACTGGAGCGCAGTGTTGCGCCCAAAATGCTCAAATACGACCGCATAGTTTATAAGCAGATGTTATTTTTAGAATGTTTTTATTTACATTCGGCCAGGGTCTGGCAATAATGTATCATTTCGAATAGGTGATGAATATAATGTTTTAAATATTCTGTGATTAATATTTGTTTTATAAATAATAATGAATAA
This sequence comes from Agrypnia vestita, assembly GCA_016648135.1. Classification (NCBI taxonomy): domain Eukaryota; kingdom Metazoa; phylum Arthropoda; class Insecta; order Trichoptera; family Phryganeidae; genus Agrypnia; species Agrypnia vestita. Next base: position 121,230 of record JADDOH010000414.1, read on the forward strand.
AAGTTAGATTGTATAGTTTTGTTATTTTATTTCTGGAAATACTTATTTTTAATATTCATATTTATAGTATGTGACAGTGAATGATGGCAGTTTTAATTCCAGTTTCAGCAAAGTTTTTTTTATTTTGTTGATGTAATGGGGTGTCAATTCAAGACTGAGCTTGTCTAATAGAGCTTGCCCAACGTAAATTGGCGTGCGGTGACTTTGGAGCTAAAACCCGCCCCGCCCGCACCCGGCAGTAACCCCTCACCCTGTCATTCAGTTCAATCTCGTCTTTGCGTGTGAGCTGTGACATCTTGATTTCCAATCAGTGTAGCTTGTTGGTCTTGTGGTTAGGACACTCGCCTCGTGATCCAAAGGTCGCGGGTTCGAACGTCACTCCAGACTAGCAAGTTAGTCCTATTTTCATAGCACAAGCATTTAGCTTAGTTTGAAAATAGTAAGAATATTGATGTGACACGTATTCCGTGTTCGCATCTCTATTTTTTTTTTAAAAAAAAAAAAATAATAAATAAATATACACTGAATTATGTGCAAAACAGTCTTAACAACACCTTGCAGGTGGTGCAAAAACAATTGCCAATGTAGTTTTAAAGTTTTGCAAAGCTGAAAAAGCAAATAATGGACAAATATTACCGTTTGACAGGACTTTAGACAGAACGGCCGTCATTACTGATTTGTTTCTTTAGTGTTGCCTGACCAAATTTCTATTATAATATCATAAAATATATTTGTCAATGTACCGGACACTCTGTATATTTTGTATTGTGTAATAAATTTACACCCTGGCAACTTCTGTTTCGCGACAGGGACGCCATCCCTCGCACGCCAATTTATCCTGGCAACATTCTAATAATAATGAGAATATTTTTTTTAATCTTAGCCAAAATGTGTTATTTTATTTCATGAATCTTGTGCGCATGGGTTATTTTATTACCAGACTGTCCTTTAATAGCCATTAATTTCTTCATCCAAAGATAATATTTTTTGAAGCTTGCTTGTAAGTAATTTGGATATTCATAGATGCTTTTTTTTGAGAAATTTGGATCTTTTTTCCTTGCCTTGCAAGAACTGTATTTGTAATAAAATTTACAAATGCAGTTCTTAGTATCCCAATTATAACCGACATTTAAAAGTACCGTCATTTTTGACAGGTTAAGTCAAAGTAAGACAATAAATCCGTAAGAACGGTTATAATATTTAAAACTTATTATTTATTGGTTTGTCCTGTTTTTGGCGCTAGATAGCATAGCATTGCAAAACCGAAGTATTATTGATGTCATACTGTAAAGTTTTGGGAGTAATTTGAGTGAAAAAATTTCAGTTTTTAATTTAATCAAACCTTAAAAATGGCAGAAAATAAGGAGCATTTCCGACGTATACTCCAAAAACACTGAAGAATGCTTCACAGTGAGTTGACCCTTTCTGCATGAATCACAAAAGAGGATTTGTGCAGTGAGGGTGCCGTTGACGGTTCAGAAAGTTTTGTGAAAACAATTTTTCTTATTAAAGCATCACTTTCCATATGACCGGCTAATGCTGATGACAAAATATTGGCAAAAAGTGATTGCCGTAGAACAACTCGAGAAATCATAGAAAATCTTAAAATCAACCAATCGATAGTGTCAACTTGGAATGGTTAGCAAGGCCAATGTATGGATCACGCATGATTGAATGGAGATAAATTTACAGACCGAATTTCTGCTTGTGATTTTTTAGAGTCAACAAAATCGATGCATTCAAAATATTTGGAGTTTGTCCAAATTTTTCTAAACACTACTGGATTTTGTCCCAGGGACATCAGTAATCAAGATATATTATAAATATCTCACAGAGACGAGATTATATTTTTTATGGGATAGTAGGTATGGAAAGGAACAAAACTTTGGATGCCGGTCGCGCTAACGAAGATTACAACATACATATGAAACGGGTAGTAAAACTTAAATATATATACAACTTTCAAAAATTTGATAGATGTGGTATTCTATCATGGGTGGAAATGATGAACGTTATATTATGTAAAGTGATCACTTAAGCCGGCCGTATGATAGGTTGTAAGCCCTATGAACACCCAAAGACTTCCGTACCTAAATAAAATAGGTATGGAAGTCTTTGGATGTTCATAAAAAATATAATTTTGTCTCTATGATACATGTATAATAATATATCTTAAAATAGATCCATTTTTAAATTGGATGGTTAGAGATGATGAAAAATAGATTGTGTATAATAATGTTAGGCATAGATCATGGTATAAGTGCGGAGACACCCCTTCAACCAGCACAAAAATCTGTTTACATCCGAGGACGGTTATGCTCTGCATTTGGTGGGATTAGATGGAATTTATTTTTATGAACTGTTACCTGAAAGCCAGACCATTCATATGGAGAAATACCGTTCACAACTAAACCATCAATCAACCAGAAGCAGCCTGAATTAGCCAACGGAAAGGGCATTGCGTTCCATTAAGACACTGCTAGACATAAGACACTTTGGCCTTGTGATATAAACTTCTACAGTTTGACTGGGATGTTTTAATTCACCCACCATACTTTGGCGAGCTTGTGCCCTCTGCCTACCAATTATATAGATCTCTTCAAAATAGCTTACACGGTAAAACCTTTACTCCCTTGGAAGTACTTGAAAAGAAGAATTGCAATACTTGAAAAATTACCTGAATTAGTTATTTAGCCGGACTTATCTTAGCATCTTGTCTTTTTCTCGTCTGATCTTGACATGCCGCTTCTCGAATTGATTCTTGAAAGTGAATTTATTCTCCATGGTGAAGAAGGCATACATCATATTAATACAGTCCACAACAGAGTGCCAAGTTTATACAAATCGGAGAAAAACGAGGGTAAGTTTGCATTGTCTTTCTATGTGCAGGCATTTCGCATTTGTATTGGACAACTGACTTGCCTTGGAAGTCTCCGTATAGTTAAACATTCTCCAGCGCATCATATCATAACTTTGTTGCCCATTCAGAGATTATTATGTATAAATGTGCAATAAGTGCAATATTTAAAATAGAAAAGTTAGGAACTCTAATATGTACTTGCCAATTTGTCAAAACCTTATGAATATACGTACTGAGGGTTTATGATTAAGATAAATAAAGATAATACATAATAGAATGTCAAATCTTTATTTAAAAATAAAATGGACTTTTGACAAAACACTCAACTTTCATTGCTTCTTCGCATATCTTTTAATCAAAGATGTTTAACAAACTGGAGTGGACGTCTGAACGGCAATTTGATGCCCGAGTGGTGATAAATTAATATCGGACGACTTTGTTGGCGACAATTGGTGTGATTATTACAAGTGCACTTTTTAAATGGTTAAATTATTCAAAATGTTGACTTGTGCTGTTAAACATTGTTCATCAAGCCATTTTCATTTTCCCGCCAACCATCAAAGCTGAATTCAGCATTTCATTGCGTATGAGAGACGAATTTGCCTCCAGCTTATTTAACCTCTTTCAGTCAATTATTCCCTTATTTCTTATGTACATACACAAAATATGTGTAATTAAGACAAAATCAATTTTTTAATCAAATCTACTCAAATCATTTTCATGTTCAACTGTCAATTTGGGTTCATCATCTCCCGTAATTGTAATATCACTTTTATTATTAGCATTATTAAAATCGCTACTTTGAGCAATTTTATCAGTAAAAACAAAATCTTTAACTTTGTTCTTTTGTTCTATTTTTTTTCTGAGTGCAGACATGGTCACTAGGATAGCTTCCTCTGTTCTGATGGTCCTGGATCCTTGGGTCGGAACTGAATTGATATAGTGATCAAATAAAAGACTGGCATCGTCAACGGCTAACTGCTCATCGCTCTCCAATGCAGCTTCGATACCTTGGAGACCTCCAAACAATATGAGAGCGTGGTCATATTTTATTTGATGGTCTGAAATACTGTCCAAGCTCACACCCTTATCGGAGGTTCCTATCGTAACATCATATCTGGAAAAATTAAATATCTGTTATCGAATAAATAATACACATCAATACAATGTTCTAAAAACTTGTTAAAAATATTATGTATATCCGAATGTCATTCTATGTATCACATTGAATCATAGATGTGAAAATCTTTTTTCTAGTACATTTTTCAAAATAACAAAAGTCTATTGTCAGAAATTTGAAAATTGGGACACCATAATGCTGCCTTGTGGGTAGATAAATATAATTTCACAATGATCATTTTCAAAGATAAAACATCAAACTATTTTTCTTGACGTTTCAAGACTTTGGGGTTGGTAACAAATCTACTCTGCTTGAAAAGGCATCTAAAGATCTTAACCTGTCCGGTAGTGAGTTTTTGACAAGAAAACTCTATCACGGGAGTGAGTTTTTTTAATATTTAAAAAATATTTAAAAAAATATGACAAATCATAGAACGTGAAAAAACAATACATTTTTACTTAGAAACTAACACAAAAAAATCAATAATAAGCGATTTAAAAGGAAATAACAAAAAATATTTTCCATAAATCGTCAACCATCGGTCAATCAGAACAAATGATGTTTTGAACACAAAAAAATTGAATTTACTTACCACAATTTGAATTACGCCAAGATGAATGAGAAATATAAAATGTTATTTTTCTTTTCACACTCGTACACTTACGATTTAATACAATTACACACTAAATACACAATACACAATATGATTAAATGCACAACAACTTTTTTATTTTCATTACAAAATTCACTTTATTCAATATATCTATATGTCTATTACGCACACTTCTTATTAGAGGTATTGTATGTACACAAGCACAACATTTCATTAAACTAATATTGTTTTTTTGTGTGGTAGTCCTCGAAACATGGATACACACAAAATGCAAGATTGCAGTCGGTGCACATATATTTTGTTTCCCTTCTTTTTTGAGGTCGAACTGTTGTATGTCTACAGACATGACATTGTCGCTGAGTTCGCCTTCCTTGGGCTGCAGTTTGTGGTACGGGACGGAGAAAATGTTTCCCTGAAAGGCGAGTTGGATGATCCACTACTCGCCTTCCTCCAGATGATGCCGGCCTTTGTGTGTGGTATTTATCGACCATCTGAGCGACTAAATTTTCTCGGAATTCACTAAATGTTAAGACCTTTTGCGTTTTCAAACGATGCAAAAAGAAAGCATTTAGCGTACCTATGTCAATTAATCTGAAGAAAATTTTTTTATACCATTTTATGGATTTTCTGGAACTGTCTACAAAGCCCAATATGCGGTCCACTTTGTCAACAGCGCCCATATTTTTTGAATAGTCTACAACAACCTCTGGCTTAATTTTATTTTCTCCCGTGCAATGGTCAATTTTATTGCTAACAATCATCGCATTTGTATGCATGTTAGTGAGCATTATGACATCTCTTTTATCGTGCCATTTTAGCGCCATGAGGTTGTCAGAATACAAAGACTTCATTTCGCCTTTTTTCATTTTTTCATTACCGAATTTCGGCATGTTTTTTCTGTTTGCTCTAGCTGTTCCACATGCATTTGTTTTATTTTTGTGTAAAAAGTCAAACAAAGCTGGACTTGTATACCAGTTATCTACAAAAAGTCTGTGACCTTTCCCTAAATAATCCTTCAGCATAGTGGTAACAACTGAACCTGATATACCAATGTCATCAATCGGGTTCATTTCAATGTCTGATTGAGAGCCAGTATACACAATAATATCTAAAACATAGCCAGTGAGTGCATCGCAGTGCACAAATAACTTGATCCCAAACCTATGCCGTTTTGAGGGTATATAAATTTTGAATGAAAGTCTTCCCTTCCACAATACGAGACTCTCATCTACACACAAATTCTTAAATGGATAAAAAGTAGATTTGAATATAGTTTTCAGTGGATCCAGAAGATTTCTTATTTTCCATAATTTATCTGTTGTCCTGATATCGTTGTCACAAAAATGAAGGGCTCGCAGCAAAAGTAAAAATCTATCTTGGGAAAATAAAACTTTGAAGAATGGTGTTTCAATTATTGGATTATTTGACCAGTATTTCTTCAGTGAGTTTTTTCCCACAAGACCCATAAGCATAATGGTGGCTAAAAACACATAGATTTCGGCTTCAGTGGTGTCTTTCCATTTCTTCATTTTGGACTTCAGAGAAACGTCCAAAGAAATTTTTGCAGCGTATTTATTCGTTTCACTAACAATGATCTTGATAATATCCTGCGTGAAAAATATCTCGAAAAAGTCAATTTCTGACGAATTTTCACTAACAGGAATATTTGATCTTATGCCTGAGTTCCTGGAATCAAATTCATGTATAATGGGCGTAAACTCACCGTGATCCCATTTACGCAGATCAACTTTTCTCTTTTTAGATGTTGAACATGAAGGAATAGATTCATCCTCATCGGATGTATCGGATTCATCAGATGAGCTACCCGAATGTATCGACAAACATTCAAGATCTTCGTACACTTCCTCATCTTCACTTTCGATCAAAAAGTTGACAATGTCTTGTTCGTTCAACGGGTTACCCATTTTTATAAAACAAATAAGTACAAAATATATAAATTAAATGAATTATTGATATGATATCAAACACAAATATAGTTTGGAGTAAAAATAAATATCCACACTGAAAAATACACGAAACCGTTATCTTCACACCCAACCAAAAATAAACACTAATGACAAAAACAGGTCAAAGCACGGCAAAAAAGGATCCAAATTACCCAGAATCCCTTACGGCGCACGTGCAGCGCAACGAATGTTATTACGATTGTTTCACAATGTGAACAGTGCACAACTTTTGAAACGTATTTCAACTGTCAAAAACTAAATTTAAAGTTAAAAATCACTATCAGGAAGATACACACACTTAAAAAATATCAACATCCATATCAGTTAAAACCAAAACACCAAAGATATATTTCGTTTGAATTGCAGTTTGCCAGAAAAGGTTGATTACCAGTTGATTACTTACAACGGCGGACTGATGACGTCACGGAATATTTAAAATGTTAATTACTCCGTCGGTATTATAGGTATTTGACTACGAACTTTGAAAAGTTATGACAATTGGTTCACAGATGACAGCACCCTTCGGTTTTTCGGAAGAAATCGAATAATAATTCATTTTTAAGCGCAACCGTACGCGTACGGTCATACTCCTTCTGGACTAGTTTCGTCTGACCGTACATGTACGGTCATACTACCGGACAGGTTAATGACGGTGATACAAAATAAATTGAAACTATAAATGGGTGAAACTTCACTCAGATTATTAAATTAGCATCGAGCAGTGATGTTTAAATGGTAATTTTAACCGGTTACACATGTTACTGGTATGTATTTGAGATTTGTATCTGATTGTATTGATGATTGGTAACTAAGATATTTAATCAGTTACTAATCCCGATACAAATCTCAAATAACCGGTTAAAATACCATCACTATCATGAAGATTTTCTGTGAGACCATTCACTTTCTGGTGTGGCTGACAATACATCATTAGGATCAATATGATGAAAATGAGAAACAGCGATAAAAATATTGCTGCGTCAGGTCAACCTTTATCATCTTATCATTTATAAATCATAGGTAAAGCATTATTGGTAATTTCCAGGCTCATTTAGGGCCGGTTGCATCAAATTGGTTTATAGTAATCATTCATTTAAACCAGGGTTTGAAAAAATCGTTTTTTTATATATATCCGATATATGTATATCAAAAATTGGATATAAAAAACAACCTGTAGCATTTTTAAAATATAACTAGCGCCATCTATTAACGACCGCAGAAAGTTTTTTTTTGGATATATATCAAAAATAAGAATCAACCCACAAGTATTGTGATCTATATCATAATATAATCCGCGGATATAAATCCTTGAACCCTGATTTAAATCATCGATTTTTGCATTTTATACCAATCAAACCGTTTTTGTAAAAATCTATAGTTTTTACGAAAGATTATTACAATCAAAGTTGATACAACTGGCCCTTAGTGACAGAAAAGACGGTAGTGTCTGACAGCAACTAATATTTAGAAAGCAATTAAGTATGTTTGCTTCAAATGTAAGATTTATAAATGTCTTAAACTTGGTAAATTTCTTTGCTAAAAGGTAAATAATATGGACTCACCCATTTTTGTAAGGAGATTTAGAGAAAACTTCACTGAGGGTGTTTGCAATTCTGACAACATATCCCCAATACACACCGGTTTCTGCCCTGGGTGTAGATAAGCTTTCAACCTTCCCACGGATTTTTTTACTTCCTGGGGGAGTCGGTAGCATCCTCACGGTTACTCGGATGCCTGGTGTCAGTAGTTTGTCAACAGAAACATCTTGTAACAACCCAACGTTCACCTGGGATCCTCTTCCTGGTTTGACATTTTTATTCATTGTCACCCCTTCTCTACAAAACCAAATAAACACATGTTAACTCACCAGTCTACCTCACACCTGAAACTGACACCAGTTTCTAATGCAATAAAAACGAAAGAAAAAAATAATTGTAAATTTTTCATTGTGCCCATTTAATATCTTAACACATCTTGTGCAGGAAGGGTACAGATGCCGGAAAACATGTTGAACATTTCTCGGCGTAGTGGGGGAGAGTTTGCGCATTCTATTCCACCAACGAGACCCAAAATTTGTCTTCTGCGAATTCCCCCACTACGCTGAAAAATGTTCAAGAAGTTTGCCGGCAACTGTATTTCTAATAACAACTATAATATATACAGCAATAAAATCACTAGAATTTTTATGATAATATGAAAGGTAAAAAGTTAAAGGAACCGAAGAATTCCAATTGAAATGTGATGTTTTATGGATTCGTTGGCAGGTATTTTTCGATAATAACTAATATGTTTTTACAGTTCCTTTGTCTACTAAGGACTTTCGGCAATAACTATAAGATGATTTCATTGAAAAATGTTGAGCAGTTTTCAGAATTTGGTGAATTTATGAAAACATATATTTTTTTGAAACCCTGGATTTTTTTACCCGCTGTATGTCGAATTAGCTCACGAAAGTACACGATGGAAGTATGTTAACAGAATACTCAGTGCGCGTATTTCACCAGCACGTTCTGTCAATATACGATTATACCTTCAAGGAAATATTGCAACACTGCTTTGTTAGTATTTCACCTGAGCGTATTATATTTGGTCAGTTTTTATAGATTATATTTTTTATTACACTATGTACATGAAGAAAGGAAATATCACTGCAAGTATTTTTTTCATAGATAAAAGAATATGAATATGTAAGTATACTATATACTTACAAAAGTGTACCAACTTGTAAATAAATACAGTCGAACTCTGTTATAATGAGCTCGGGTGTAAGGAGATCTCGACTATAATGAGCAAAACTGTGAATTGATTTTGATTTGCGCATATTCCCATATTATCGTTCTCGGTTATAAGGAGCGCGATTCCCGGATATACGGAGCAAATTTTAGAAACTCTGCATACATATTTGCTTGAGTTACAGAAAAAAAACAAATACGTACTCATAACAGCGAACTTTACTTTTAAAGCGGCTCGCACTTAATTAGGGTTCATTTTATGATGTACACAAGGTATGTCCGAAAATGCCACGTGCACAGGCAAACAATAGTTCGTCGGCATTTCTTATCAAAGGGAAGCCGAACTGAAGGTTGAGAACTGTCATATAACTCCGATTATTGGGGATTTCCAAAATGTTTGAGGTAACAATTTGTTTTATGCAGTTTACTGCATTAGCATTTAAAAGCCTAATCAGTTAAACGCAAATTGTTCTATCGGAAACATGTCCACTAACAAACGTAAGTGTCTCTCGGTTCGTGAAAAAGTCGAAATTATTCATGAAATAGAACGCGGCGCCAAAAATTCCGAAGTCTGTAAAAAGTTTTCACTATCGTCTTCTACAGTTACATCGCTCTGGAAAATTAAGGATGTTTATTTAGCTGCTCTTGAAAATAACATCACACAATCAAAAAAATTTAGAAAGTGAACTTTACCTATCCCGGATATAAGGAGTCCCGGCTATAAGGAGCAAATTTAGTCGATCCCGTCGCGCTCTTTATAACCGAGTTTGACTGTATTTAGTATTAATAACAGTGTAATATAAACTCAGCAGTACTTTTTTAATGCTTTTACTGACTCAATTTTTGAGATTAATTTGATTTGTGCATGCATTGTGGGGACCTGTGTGACATATCTAATAGCAAATGAAAGCAAATCTAAACTATTTAAAATAATTTTATATTTCTGCACACGGTTTGGACGAAAGTAAATTTTTGATAAGAATTTGAAATACATTGGAAAAGCGTCAATTTTATGTTTTGGAATTTAAACTACAGAAAACTCAATGTCTTTCCTCAACTCACTTTCGTTGACCTTTGTATTACTTTAATTCTAACAGAATTGTAAATATTCTACAAATGTCAAACAAACTAATGCGAAATAATGGAAAGTTAATAATCTTACCTAAAATGGAAATCATTTTTGGCTCTCAAATGATGCGGGGCATCCAGAGGATTTAAAATTCCTGCAAATTTCAAGTCATCATGAATCGGAAAGAAAAACTTTCTCAAATACTGAGGACATTCTAGGTACTGTAATATTCTCGCTAGCTGCACGCAACTTTTCCTAGATATTTTCGTGCCCTCGATATCGTCGATTTTGGATTTTCTTGTATTTATTTTGTCGCCAATGTCGTCATAGACAATTATTTCGTCCACACTGAAGATACACGCTGCTCGGGCAATCTGGCCGGCCAAGTAGGAGCGTAATTCCGGAGACTGGGCATTCTCCAAGATAGATCCCGGCACTGCTATACTAATAGTTGACACATTGGACGACTTAACCTTTTCAGCCTCTTCTTTAGCTAAAGTCGCCTCTTTTTTACTTTGCTCTTCTGTTTTCATGATTTTTTTCATAATTTTTTCCTCGTTCCATTTTCTTTTTAGAGCTTTTCTATGCTGAGAATACTCTTTCCAAGATTTAAAACCCTCAGGAATCACCATATTCGTATTCATATTGAGAAATCAAAATCAAATACTATAATCAACGAAAAGTAGTTTTAAATTATATGAAAATAATTTACTTAACGCGAAAATATTAAAACGTGTTTACAGAAGTGTTTACGTTCCACGCGAAGTCACAGAATATAGACCAAAATAGAATGGCAACTGTTATTTGCAAAGTGACATCTTGCGACTATGGGAGATATTATTATTTATTTATATATTTGTCCTTTTTTTCTTTATTTATTTCAATTAAATGAATATTTAGACCGTATTCTGAAAATAGCAATATTGCTATTTCTGTATCTTGACAGTTATTGTATAACATTATAATGCTGTTAATTTTAACGTTTTAAGTTTGACAGGTTTGAAATTAACGAATTCAAATAATCAGATAAGCTCTAAAACGTAAACAAACGCTAAGTTATTCACATATTATGAATAACTTATTTTACTTTCGTTTATTTACGTTTTAGAGCTTTCTGATTGATTGAATTCATTAATTTCAAATCTGTCAAACTTAAAATGTCAAAATTAACTGCATTACAATGTTATAAAATAACTGTCAAGATACAGAAATAGCAATATTACAATTTTCAGAACACGGCTGTTTGTTTCTGAAAATGAAAATAAGGTTTAACAATAAAAGATGGTACATTTAATTAAAAATGTATTATCCACTAATTCTATAATAAGAGTCAGAAAAAGAATTGGCAAAGAAAACTGACAATTATTTTTAAATTCGTCAATATTGTTACAGCATATTTTTTAAATTTTACACACTACCTCTCTGTAAAAGAAAAATCTCATGTTTAGAGAAGGAATATGTTTACATAATGAACATAATTTCAGATTAAAATAGATGATTTTGTTTTAAAAACAATGTTCATATTTAAAATTCATTCAATTCAAAAACATAGAATTAATATTTTTTAAAATACCAAAACTCGCAAAGAAAATAAAAATTCAATATTATATATTTTGTAATTATTAATATTTTAGAAAATAAAATGTAACATTGATCAGTAAATAATTTACACCACAAGCTACCATTTTAATAGATAAAGGAAATCAATGATTTGTGATGATTATACAAAATAAGATTACACTTCGTATTCATGTGGTAGTCAATTTTCATTGCCTGTTAATATTATTACTAATATTATTTAAGTGATGTGATAAAAAATGTAACATTCAAATAATATATTTTTTAGATTCAGAATGATTGTTTTAAGTACAAATATACATTGGAAAAATTCAACAAATATTGATTTAAAAAAAACATTGCAATAAATTCCTACCCAATTCGATGTAAAATATTTGGGAGCAATTATAAATCATAAACTAAACTTTACATTGAACACAAAATATGTAACAAAAAATAGCAAAATGAATTTCACCCTTGGAAAGAATCAGAAGAGATCAAAACAGAATTGTGCAAAAATATATTATATAACGCAATAATTGTCCCCCACATCAACTACTGCGGCAGTATACTATTTCTGGGTTGAAGAAGAATTGAAAAAATAACAATACTCGAAAAGAAAGCATTAAGAATTATACTAAAAATAAATCAATACACAAGAATTAAAGTGGTGCTAGAAAGTTTACCAATAATAGACAAATAATTAAATTTAATTCTATTTCTACTTATGTATAAAATTAATAATGGATACATAAGTAGAAATAGAATTAATAATTAAAATAATTATTAATTAATAATAATTAATTTTTTTCTTAATACATCTTTGAAGTATGAACTGTCAAATTTTTATGGTCGATGGCTATGGCATATATCTGGTTACTAGATCTAGTAAACAGGATCTTCTGGGTTACGTTCTGCCAAACGCTCAGTGTATCTTTTCACCTTTATCATTGTTCAAGTTCAGCCAAAGTTCTACTCAATCTGCAACTCGCCAAGCTTATATGCGCGGATTATTTCCCCAGAAAACTATACGTTCATTTCAAGATATCTGTCTATCTTTGATTGGTAGTTTAAGAAAGAATAAAGATAGTTTTTTGTTAAAACGGATTGTTTGATTATTAGGAGAACGCAGAAATTAATTTTTATTTATTACTGATCAAAAACTGAACCGAAAGAATTAAAGAGAAGATTAAGGAAATATTAAAATTTACTTTAATATTTCTCATGATTTAGAAAGCTCCTGGCAACTATATAACCAACCAACCAACAAGGCAACCAAAATAACAATTATTACACAACTATTTGCACGTGTTTATGATTATGCAAAGATCTTTGATGAATTTATCGAGTTCAACAATAATACTAATTTGGAAGTTATTTTTAAAGAAAAGAGAGAGGGAAATGAGTCCGTCGAATTTTATAAATTAGCGTCTGAAGACAAGGCTATAAAAATGTGTTAATATTTTTCGCTTCAACGCTTTGTGAATCTTTTTATTGTAAATTTGAATATATTGAATATTTTTATTGTAAAAAATCTGTGCTATTTTTAATAAAATGTACTGCTGAAATTATTTCTTATAATCATAGAAGCTGTATTTATTTAAATGTTATGTAAATCATTGAATACTTGATGCGTCCGCGACCTACATGTGACGTTCCGCATCGCGTCCTTTATAAATTATAAGATAAGTTTTATTTTAAAATATGTTTAAGTGATTTTAAATTTCGCGCGGCACCACGGGTTGCCACCCTGCACCGCCAGGGGTTGGTAGGGGTGCCAGCGCGGGCGTTCAGGGAGGCTACCCCCCTCCCCTGCATGCACAGAGAGTTGAAGCCGGGGGGCCAAGAACGCCCCCCTTGTCTCGTTCCGCCATCGTTCTCGCCATCGGCGCAACAGCTTGCGCTCCCCGGGCTCCTCACCCGCGGCCGCCCATTCGGCGGCGGGCCCTGAGCCGCCGCCACGTGCGTTCAAGAACGCGGGGCGGCGCCGTCAACGTCGGAGAGGCGAGGAGAAGGCGGCCTGCAGCGCTCTGGACGTGCTTCCGCGGCCTGGAACACGTGCGCTCTCCACGCGGTTTGCCACCCGCAGTATCCAGATGGCGGCAACGAGGATTTCCGATAGTGAGACATGTGCTTTTTGTGATTTTTTTTTGTGAACTGAGATGTGACAGGACGCGACGGACTCATGTGGGATGTGGGATTCGGGCTGCTTGTTTTTAGGCTAAGATTAGTTATAAAGTTAGAAATAGTGTTTTAGAGCGTAAGTTTTGACTGTGTCTTATTTAATAAATGTGTAAATAGTATCCGAGTGTTTCGAACTTTCCGCCACTTTCCTTGACATTCCCTTGATAAGAGCGCTTTGCACATTGCGTCGTATAATCTGCGCCTCTCGCGGATTATTTGAGCATAACCCGCCCTATCATACTAAATAAATAATCTGTGTCATTCTGAAAATAGCATATTGGGATATCAAATATTTATCTCAACACTGAAGAGACGAAAATAAAAAAATAAATAAATGAGACGTAGGTATACGTCAGTATTCGGTGCATGGTGTTCGTCGTACTTAAATAAGAAGATTGTGTATTTTCACGTAGCTCTCTCAAAGTAAAAACCTTTATTTACAATGTCAGATCTCGTTGTTTCCGAAACCGGTTGGTTTTACCAAAATATTGGTAGTAATAAACAAAGTTATTTCATTTAATTATATTCGGAATGAATAACCATAAAATACAAAAGCAAAATACAATAGTATAACGAATAATCCTTTATGAATTTGTTCCATTTGAGAAATAATGACTTTTGAAGAATTTGTGTGAAGCAAGGAAGAAAGAATGCCATTGGTGGCAAGGAAATTTTGTTTCAAATCCAAATTATAAATAGGTATGCGCTCGCTGCGCAAAAATTTCGGTACATTATGATTTATAGGGGCAATAAAAAAGGTCTCGGGGGTTGAAATCTAGTGAAGTTGACCATATAACTGCATCAATTTCTTCAGTTACACAGTTGTAGTCTATGTGTGAAGACGTAAATCAAGTTTCAAATTTCATAAATACGATCAAATGATCTAAATTTTTGATTTCTTTCCGGTGCCCCTAATATTACAATCAATATAATTTTCACGATATGTTTTTTAAGTTACTTTTTGTAACAAAGGCTCTTTATAACGATATTTGTCTCTAAGAAACCAAAGCGTACAATTGACAAAAGAGTTCATATAAATACTTTAAAAAGTCCACAGTTTGATATCCATGGACCGCAGCGTTATATAATTATGTATTACGTATTTATCACGTATTTATACTCACTTGTAATAAGATTTGCTGCTGTTAGTTTTTCAAACACCCCCACTTCGGTTTTTACACGTTTAAACATTAATTTCAAACCTGTCAAACAAAAAGCGTCAAAATTGGTGGCATTACAATGTTATACAATAACTCTCAAGGTACAGAAAAGCAATATTTCTTATTTCAGAATACAGCCAAATACGGCCGGATAACAGAATGAGATGATCATACGAAAGTTAATCCCGGTTATTGTAATATCATCGCTGTGCGTTGTGTTTGAACGTTCCCTTAAAATTTAAAAAGTAGGTACTTCGTCAACGTCATTCCATCTAGGAAATAATTAGAAGAAAAAGAGAATCATCTGACATGTGCTAATTTGCGCCCATTTCAATTAATTCGAGAGGTAAGCTGATATAATTTTATGCTTAAATGGACATAATATATGTTTTTATGTTATTCAATCCCGTTATCTTACTACGCTGTCTTTATTCGGTGTAATTAAGTATAAGAGTATTCATGTGAAACATTTTTTATCTTCAAAATATTACTGGTCAATAAAAGTTTTTAAAATGTGATTGATAAACCATCCCTTTAAAATCCCTTTGATCTAGGAAAATTTGGTTATTTAGATGGGTTTTTATGTTTAAGGTAAACACTGAATGAAGTGTTTGGATTTATGAAATACCTACATAAGATACTTTTAATGAAATTTTCCCATTTTTTAATAATAATAAAATCTTCCAAGATTTCTATCAATTAGCCATTTTCTATGCAAGTGTTTCACAATACACTAAATACATTACCTATTGTCCTGACAAAAGCACAGTGGTATTGAATTTATTCAATATTAAATTAAGCAATATGGTTTATAGAATGTTCTGTTATTATTAGGTATATTACAAAATATACCTAATAAAAACAGAACATTCTATATAATACTTTTCATTGCAGAATCTACTTTTCAATAATGACCCGGAGACCATGAAACTACAAGTTTGTGTTTACTGGGGTATTATGCCGTGTTGTTACGACCTTTCGGGCCGACGTTTCGGATCCCATTGCAGAGTCCGTCGGCCCGAAAGGTCGTAACAACACGGCATAATACCCCAGTAAACACAAACTTGAAGATTCTGAGTGGCCGTGAAAACCTAAGAACATTCTTAACCATGAAACTATCCTCGAATAAAAAATGTTTTTATATAAAGGATATAATGGATTTTTTTTCACATTAGCCTTCTTATTACCAGAATAACAAGGTTGTTATATAGGTAGGATAGAAAATATACAGGATATATGCATAAAGTTTCTATGAGAATACTCAAGAGATTTGTCATAAATTTTAATTGACAAAGTATGGAATGTTATATAATGGCGGAAAGACATGATTTTTACGCTTTATTGTCATCCTCATGTTCTTATCAGATTCTGTTCAAATTCAACAAAAAATCCATAATGATTCCAGCTTGAAATAAAATATACCAGCTATGTTTGTTAGCCTGCTTGATCCACCGTCTTGTTTCTAAATGTCATTCATATGGGTATTATGTAAAAATCTATAACTTGTAATTATTGGTCTTAAGGCATATTTCGGCATTTTTTTAGGGCGATAACTTTAATTAACTTAAAACTTTATAGAACCTTTGTTCTTATATAAAAGTAATAAACTGTATATTATTTAAAAAATTAAGAAAATATAAGCATTAATCGACAGGCTGTGGCCAAAAAATTCGTTTTTAGTGTCTTAGAAATGATTAATTTTTACTGAATATTTATATGTACACAGAATATGTTGTTTATATGTATAAAGCATACTTTACGGTCATGATTCTGTACTAAAATTTAAGAAATGTTTAATATTAATAAAGTTCAATTTTTAAATTTGGAAGAAATTTTTACATTTTTTGATGATGTTCAAACGCTTTTTTTTTTTCATATAAAGAAATGATTTTAAACAATCTATTGTATTTACTTCTGCACTTTGAGACTTCAAGCATTATTTTAAAGTCAGTTTCTTTGTATTAAAAACACATTCATTAATATGTAAAAAAAAATTTGAAAGCATGAAATATGTCAACAAATGACGCAGTTTTAAAATCAGATTCAATATGCCATCGGGAGAGGTGGACGTTTCTTCGTGGCCAATTTACTTTTTTATAAAAATATCACTATCAAATGTGTTTCTACGCCAAATTTGACATTAATTCGAAGTATTATTATATTATACAATCGAAAGCAATTGATTCATTGCATATAATTAGGTTTTTTAACTATTTTATATGAATTTATTTTTTTGCCTATATTTTTACGTTTCAACCGACGTCAGTGCCTACGTCATTATCCGATTTGGTGACCTTGAAGACTGCGCTTATTGTTTGCATGTGATTTGTAATTAAAGATCACTGTGCGACATAATTTTTAAATAGAAGAAAAGTTGTTAACTTTTTTTTAATACAATAAACAGGGTGTACCAGAGCTAGCAGCAGAAACTTTGCCGGTAGATTGCTGCCTATGTTATAAGTCTAAAATGTTCAAGCAACCATGACCCAATATAAATAGTTATGGAGATATGCAATATCAAAGATTGTATTTTTTTTTCAATATTTCTGACTTATTTTTTACAAAAAGTTGAACTATCATTACAGTAACTTATATCGATTATAAAAAAATAATATTTTTATTCAAATTTGATATTACATATTTCCATAACTGGTACACCCTGAATATATATAGTTTTTTTTAATTTTAGATCAAAAATAATTAGAATTCAGTTAAATTCGCGTCAAAAAATGTTGACATTTCAGCTGCCAGTCAAAATAATACCAAAATATACTTATGTGACATAATTTTTAAATTAAAAAACAGTGATTTAGGAACAATGGTTGTTTATTATTTTTTTTAAAATACATATTATTGGAGAAATAAAAATACACTTTTTTTAAATTCTAGTCTTAAAATATTCAGAATTCGGACAAAAAGCACACAAGCACAAGCTGCTCTCGGGTGTTTTTGTATATTTTAACGTCGGCACTCCTTATGCTTGTTTCTTTTTCTCTTCCTTCTGTCTCAATTTTCCTGTATTGCAACGAATACATAAATGTACGCGCTAGTGCAATGTTTATCTTATATTAGATTTGTTGACACTTCATTCTCATCTAGAAACAGCATGATTCAATGACACCATACATCGACATTTGACATTTGGAAAATTGACATCTAGCCTTAATGAAAAAGTTTTTTTTTTTAAATACAACACTTTTCTTTCTTTTCACATGCATACAATATCAACCTGATTCTTGCTGTCAGAGCTAGAAGGAATTTTTAAATTGATTTTTATGCCTAACCACAAAATAACAAAATTGTGTTGGAAACGGGAAACGATGACATTAAAATGTTTTTAAAATATTATTTATCTTTCCTTTCTTGAAACATAAAAATAGAGAATAATCTTTAACAAAAAATAAAGAAAAGAATAAGAGAAAAGTTAATTCTATTTTGAAAGAAGCACAACAGCATGGCAATTGGATTTTTTGAGCAGATCTTTTCACGGCATGCTTTAATAAATATTTATTCTTTCACAACCTAGCATTCGCTAGACTGGCAGGCCAATCACATTCTTCTGTATGGAAATCACTTAAATTCACAGTAATATTAAAAGTGTGTTTGAAAATAGTATGCAATATATGATTTCAATGCAGTTCAAGTAAAACGTTGACATTTTGAACTTTAATCAGTTAACCTTTTATCTATTTAAAATAAAGTTCTCAATAAAACAAGTTCCGAGCTTATCATAAACAAGTGTAATCAATTTTACTATTAACATTTGCAGTTCGGCTCTTCACTGGCTTGTCTATCTCTCATTTGAAGTCACTTCATTCTCAGCAACTATGGCGGGTTTGGGTAAGTGAGAAAATAATCAAATATAATATTATATTTAAACTACTTACTTTTACTGTTTAAAACAACAATTAAATTGAAATAGTTACTTTTGTATATATCACACGTCGAGTGCAAGAATATCATCTTTACAAAACAACGTTTCTGAGTTAAGAATGTCATATTTTGTATATTGTTAGTTCTACTACGTAGCAAAAAAATGATATTGTTGTGATTTTCCATCATATAACGAAAAGTTATACATTTGCATTTGCTATATTTTTATTTAGCTTGAGTGCTAGAATATTTTTATTCCCTTTGAAAATGCTATTGTTTTATTATAAGAAAAGTGTAAACAATAATGTTATTTTATCATTTTGACAAAAGTAAGACAAATGTGATACATCTTGCAAAAGTATCACATTTGATACTATTTGAATTACGAGAACAAAAAACTTTGAACCGCATTATCTCAGAATGCTTATTTGCTCTCAGAGTACAATGTATGTATAGGCCATAATTTAAATAACTAGTGGCATAAATCTTTCCTATGATGAGCGTGTAAGATTTGCACTGGATGGTTTTGTGATATAAAAATTGAAATAATTTGTAGTGTAATGTTAATAATTCAGAAGAATCTCATATACACATATAAAGGATATTGCTTTAAACTCCAATCAAAAATATAGATACCTCATTATCAATAGTGACATCTGTATTGGATTACGGGAATGAAAAAGCTTTGGACTGCAGGTGGCGGTAGTAAAAATACAACTCACATACGAAACAAGTCGTGTGAGTTAAACATATGTGTATAGGTACAACTTCCAAAAATTTGATAGATGTGGTAGTCTATCATTGGTGGAAATGGTGAACATTCTATTGTATAAAGTGATCACTTAAGCCAGCCATACGATTGGTCGTTAGCTCTATAAACACCTAAAAAGAATACATAAGTCTTTCAATGGTAGTCCATTCCAGATACCCAATTATAATGTGAACAATTGAATTAATAATTTCTTGAAATTTGAAAACCATTTTCTTTATTTTATTCACACTTAGCTCCAAGTCTCACGTTTTTTGAGAAATGTCATTTGTATGTTTTATATATTCTTATTTTTATGGTTTCAGCTTTATTGAGCGTTTCCGACAAGACGGAGCTGTTGCCTATGGCCAAACATCTGGTGGCATGCGGCCTGAAGCTGGTGGCGAGCGGAGGGACTGCTAAATCCATCAGGGAATCTGGACTCACTGTCATGGATGTTTCTGACATCACAGGAGCTCCGGAGATGCTTGGTGGAAGGGTGAAGACTTTGCATCCGGCTGTTCACGCTGGCATCTTGTCAAGGCATGTTTCAAATATTTTAAACAAGCGATGAGTATTTTTCAACACCAGTCGATTCCCATCTTTTACTTACTAAAACACTTATTTTTGGTTCTACTAGTTTATTTGAGAAGAATTTCGCCTTATGAGGGCATTACCAATCTTTTTTATTTTTTCTGTGTTATTAACTAAATCTTAATTAATTACTGTTTCCATGACTTGCGAAAAAATCTTAAAACATTTTTATTTCAACTAATATTGCAGTATATTTATCTGAGTGAATTTCACAAAAGTTGTAGTATGTACACATGCTGTTTTGAATAACACTTGATTGTACCCCCCAGTTAGTATTTATCACTGTGATATCTGTGTATATCTGTGTTCTAATTAAGTCATGTTATGTTGTTTTGTTCCAGATTAACTCCATCTGACATTGAAGATATGAACAAACAAAATGTGTCTTTGATAAGTGTCGTTGTTTGCAATCTCTATCCGTTTGTTGACACGATTGCCAAACCAAATGTGACAGTCGCTGATGCGATTGAGAATATTGACATCGGGGGTGTGACCCTTCTCAGGGCTGCCGCCAAGAATCACGAGAGAGTCACCGTCATTTGTGACCCCAGAGACTACAATAGAGTGATAAAAGAAATGAATTCTTCTGGTGATAAACAAACTTCTAAGGCAACTAGGTAAGGATTGATTGAAGGAATATATTTTACCCAGCATATTTCTTATTCCGAAGCCCTTTTTGGTTATATTTAAACTTAAAATAGATTTTTTCATTAATTTATGAAATCATTCAAGATTTAGATATACAGTAAAACCCCGTTAATTCGAGGTAAAAGAAATCGCGGTGCAATTTCGATGGTACCATAGCTGATGGTAAAAGGAGTACAATTACTATACAACTACTAAAAAAGGTCATTAGTTAAACGTTAAAAATATTTACATTTAGTAAATAGTTTGCTCCTTTTTACGTTATTTCATTACTAACTTAATATGTACTCGCTCGAATCGGAACCCAAATATGAAAGATGCCCCGTTGAAAATTAAAAATTCATTTAATGTTGACGTGATAATTTTTTGGAAAGAAAAAAGGAAATTTCGCTCGCAAATTTCAATGAATGTAGAGTTGAATTTTGTAAATATTTCGGTGTAAAACCTGGGGAAATGAAAAATTTTTGCTTCGTAAATTGTGCGAAATATTTGTATGTGAATATATGAAGATGAAATGGAACTTCGACTTTTCAGTGTAAATAGCGGAAAAACGTGAAAAAAGGAATGTAAAACTGAAGTTTTACTGTATTTATAAAGCTAATACAAAGATCGCAACATTTCTATTCATAAAGTACCCAATATTAGCATATTTGTTTTTCTCACTTGTGAAAAAAATTGAAATATGTATGTTTTTCAATTTTGTCAAATTTCAACAAAATTCGAATTATATAACTAAAATGTATTGATTTGTGGCGCAAGGGGCTAAAAATTATTTTGAACTACGAATTACCGGGGTTTTTGAATTATCATGGTTAACTTGCAATTAACATTTTGGGACATGTGGATTTTAAAAATTTCGAATTATAGCGAATTTCAAATTATCAGGGTTCGAATTAATGGGGTTTTACTGTATATACCTTGGGAGTGAAATGTTTTTTACTCCTGTCTCTGCTCCATGCTCTTGCCGCTATAGTAGCTTTATTAATTATTACAGTGAGATCTCAAAAATAAACAATTTCACATTAAATTTTAGTTGATTTGGATGGGAAAGGGGTCTTTTTCTGAACATTATAATCAGACTGGGAAAGTGATGTGAATCTTAATTAAAAAATTAATGATTTAAAAAATCAATTTTTTTGAATTACAAATTGTTGGCTTATTATTTTTTCTCAAAAAAATATATAAAATTCTTATTGGTCAAACTTACTTTATTTGTGACCTTCCATCATTATTTGAAATGTCGACCGGCGTAAATCGATACAACAAAAATTAATCCTTTTATTAAATTATTATTTGCATTTTTTATTATTTGCCTTTGACACTTATATTTATGTTTATCATTTTTCAAAAGACAGGAATTGGCACTTAAAGCTTTCACGCACACTTCTGAATATGATATGGCCATTTCAGACTATTTCCGTAAACAGTTTTCTGCTGGGAAGTCTCAACTAACATTAAGATATGGTAATTTTTTTATGAAATTTTATTTTTATTCATAAACCATGCTGAAACATACGTACATTGTGGTGCCACAAAAGTAGCATTTTTTCCCCTCATTTACATCCACATTCTTCTCACCTCTACTAATATTACTGATTAAGTTTTCCCACTAACCAGAAGATTCTGACAATGAGTTTAATTAATTACTGTATAAACAGCTTTATATTAGTAAATACATATGTATATCTAGGGCAGAACCTATTGCATCAGATTTTCTGTTTACTTCATACATAATTTGCTGACTGCATGAAAAATTATTCAAATATATAGGGCCCGATTCTGAAGATAGCAATGTCTGGATCTTTATGTTATATCTGGATCTTGACAGCTATTCATATAACATTGTGACGCCGTCAAATGGGACGTTTTAAGTTTGACAGATTTGGAATTAATGAATTCAACCAATGAGAATGCTCTAAAACGTAAACAAACGTTAAGTTATTCGCAACAGATGGAAGGGATGTACACATTCCTATGAATCGACATTTTTTTATTTTTTATTTATTAAGTTCTCTTAAAACTTATAGTACCTACTTTAATCGGTCGGATGGGTAGACCTCTTTCCATTTAAGAAAGACAATCGAATTAGTATGTGTAAGCCGTGCGTATGATGCGAATTGTTTCATTGTGTTGGTGTTTATACCCGTAAACGCCAACGCAATGAAACAACGTGCGTCGTACGCATGGCTTACAAATACTAATTCGATTTTCTTTCTTAAATGTAAAGAGGTCTAGTCAACACAAATGTGTTCCAAAATTATAATAATTTCAAAATTACATCGAAATTTAATTTTAACGTTGTGTATTTTGGGATTAGGTTTATAAAAAAAAAAATTTCATGCATCGCATGCTTAAAATACAAGTTAATTCCTTAAAATTATGAATTTTCGTCAGTGTGCTGAGTTTAAATATAATTATGTCACTTAAATATATATATTTCTTGATTTTTCTAACATCTCTTTTAATTTAAGTGATTTCTTTATATTTTATTAAAATCAAAAATCGTGGTGCAATATGAGATCCAGTATCATTTTTGTACAAAATGATTGCACAAGATTTTGTACAAAAGCACTTGTGTATAATAAAATATTAATCAGAATCAAATTCGTTTTAATAAAATAATCTATTTCGTGATTTTGGTATTTTAGCGTAAGTTTCGGTACGTTACCTTCGCCACGCGAATATATAATATATGTATGTTTATACTTGAAATACGAA
This sequence comes from Agrypnia vestita, assembly GCA_016648135.1. NCBI lineage: Eukaryota > Metazoa > Arthropoda > Insecta > Trichoptera > Phryganeidae > Agrypnia > Agrypnia vestita. The sequence continues at coordinate 145,070 of JADDOH010000414.1, forward strand.
CGTTTTATCACAGTATACTCAGAACAGTAGTTTATCTCCGGCCTGTCGGCGAGTTATTAGCCTACTCTTGCATTGACGCTAGGGTTGTCACTTTATTTTTACTCCCTTTCTTTTAACTCGTAGCGTCTGAGATTCCGACGCATAAGGTAGACACGAAACCCGAAAATTTCTCTAATTAGTATACCTAGTTTCTGCACTTAAATTGCAAGAACGCTGATTAACATCAACGTAGATTTTTAAAAACTCACAGTCTTTGTGATGATCAACACTCCTTTTTAATAAAGCACCACAAACATAAAAAAGGCATTTTTTTCAGGAAGCGCATTTTTTTTTCTAAAGCGGCGGCTGTGAGCGCGAATGGCACCGAAGGCACGGCCCTTACTGCCGCTGCCTTGTGCCCCCATATTCTATGTCAATGCGTGCGTACACGGCGCCGAGCACACACGCACACATTTTAATGGGTAGCGGCCGTTTGTATGAAGACGTATTACTGTTCTTAGTATACTGTGGTTTTATGCTATCTATAGTACGTATTATGTAGCATAAAACTTCGTATTTCAAGTATAAATATACAAAGCGGTATATTGGGACACGAGTCCAATTTTTACTTATTATTATAATCTAAAATCTTTTTTATGTCCCAAATGCAGAAAAGTTCCTACCGCAAAAATGACGGAACGCGAAATTAGCAAAACCGCTTTATCGGTGACATCCCTTAACTCTGTACCCATAGGTAGGTACATATATATATGTCAAATGTCAAAGATAGGCGCAAATGATATTTAAAATTGCGACAAAGGTTTGTAATTGAAATTGTCAGTAGGTAAAAACTTACATGCGTTTTCTTCATATTGACGGAAGCGCTATTACAATATTTTGACCTAATGATATCAATTTCAGGAATTTTAAGTCTCAATATTTATAATTCTGCTACTTCCAAGGAGCGTGATCAGTTTTGTTTCACCTTCTCTATTGATGAAGCAAGATTTGTTCTACATTTTTAATTTTTTTAGACGCGTTTCGTCTTATAAGTGCATTACCAATCAATCAATATCTTATGAGATTGACAATGCCCTCGTAAGGCGAAACGCGTCTCAAAAATTAAAAATGCAGAACTAAAAGAACAAGTGTTTTTCTTTCTATATCATCCCATGACAGCCAAAACATGACTGAGAAAAACAAAATTTTACAGAAGATTTTTTCTTCTCATTTTTTAAGGAATATACTTTAGGAACAAAATTTTATATAGAGTATTTATTTTATTAATGTCTTTCACTTATCATTATAAAAATCGATTAATTATTACTGCTTTGCTGTAGTTTTTTGTATTTCTGAAGGATTCTAAGAAGCAATTTACAAAAACTAATGAAAGGTAATACCTACAATGAAGAGGATAGCTATACTATAGGATAGGATAGCTACTCATGTAAATGAGATAGAGCACATTATTGATATTAATTCATGGTAACAATTAAGTTTTTATAAGAAAACTATTGAAAAGAAATGCTACATAATTTTGTATTTCTGCACGATTCTAAGAAACAATTTTGTTCAAACACTAACGAAAGGTAATACATGCAATGAAGAGGATAGCTATACAATTTGTTGTAAATGAAATAGAGACAAAATTATTAATATTAATTCTTGGAAACAACTAAGTTTGACACTAATGATATTCTAAAAATGCGGGAATTCCCACATTACAATCCCTCCCAAAGAATAAATTAAAAAAATTATTATAATGATAAGAATATTTGACATAATAATATTCAATAAATTATCTATTGTCAAGTACCTATGTTTACAATAAAACGCTGTAAGATAAATAAATGCACAGGTATACTTTATTTGATCTACGCACAAACGAATTTTAAAGTTTTTGGTAACATACACCAAATGCACAGTGCTATACTTGTGCATCATCCTCATTTGATTTGCTAAAACATCAGCCGCTTTAGGATCATGGGACAGTGTCAAGTATTCATGACGAAATCTTCTGGGAATTACGCCATTTTCACATAGTTTACGCAGGTCTTTATATTTTGCTTTTGATATTTTAAATCTTTCTTTGTACAGTTGTGCCAGTAAAGAATTGATTATTGAAGAACTTCGGTGGGATCTAATAATATTTTCTGTGTCAATAATATCTATCTATCAAAACAGCCATATTAGCCATCTAAGCTCGTTAAATTTTATTTCATGCTTTGCCGGCAAGTAAGACAGCGAAAAGGATTTCCAACCACGTCATGTGTCATCAGTGTTATTTTTTATATGTCTGTTATACAGGGAGCTGGTCCACCATACTTTACAGGCAGATTCCTGAATAAATTATGAGTCGAAAATGTTCAAATTATGAACAATAAATAGTGTTTTAATATCAATAGTTAGAGATCAATGACTTTCAAAACGATGATGAAAATTGCATTTTTTTCAATATCTATGACTTATCTTCTGTTAAACGTAGGACTATCATTAGACAGTATAGGTAGTGTAACAAATTTTAAAATTTATTCACTTTAATACAAGTCAAATAAAATGTTTAAAACCCTGCACAAATTTGAAAAATACTTGTTCCACACAAAATGGCGAACGGCAACGATTTAGCGGATTTGTAAATAGGGAAGTTGCACGATCCGACGCCTTGCCGCGGACACGCGAGTTTTGTCAGATTTTAACCAATAATTAATTAATTAAAAAATTAAAAAATTTTAAAAATTTAAAATATTTGAAAAATTACAAAATTTATATGACTACACTTTTATCACATTTTACTGAACAGGAAAGAGATTTTAAATAAAACACAGGTTCAGACTATACAAAAACGGTGCACTGAACCAGCAGAGTGACGGACATTACGACCGATAAAAGCACGAGAAAAGCGAAGAGTTCACACTGCCTGGTCCATTTCACCTTCCTTTATTTATACCAAAAAAATAGACATAACGGGATTTTAACGGTCAAAATGGGATTAGTCTTGGGGGGGGAGATAAATCTTGAGATGGCGCAGTAGCGGAGAGTGATGGACCACTTGCATCCGCACGGAAAAGAGTCGCAGGCGCGTGTAATACCGTGCTGCTGTAGTGCTTAGACGGCGCGTTTGGCTCGTCTATCTAAGATTTCTCTCGATTGGAGAGACGTACATATGTACAAATTATATCAATTTGGGCGCTTGACACATCCGCATATGAATTTAATTATGACTAATGTGTCCGGATGTGTCAGCGACCGTAATTCGCCTCAAAAGGGCCGAATCTTATCTCTCGATATATCTCCCTCAAAACCAATCCGATTGTTTATTTTTAAGTGAATCCTGACAGGAAATGACATGCCGAATCCAACGGTATACGACATGCCAGGTTTTGTGCATTTTTTAAAAAATTCATCTCGCGAATTTTTTCGCATTACGGCCCGGACGCCCTTCACGGGACGCCGGCGTGTGGTCCATAAACCCAGCTTCACCGTATTGGATGCCGCGTGAGGGGTGCGCACGCTGTTTCGGGCCCCCTTTCAGACGGCTACCTGCCAATCTATTGCGCAGTTAGTAAAAGAAATGTAAAAAAATGTATTTTTAATGTTATTTGTAATCCGCGAGATCGTCGTCATCTTCCAAAAATGAGATGCGCGTCTCGCGGGTTTTTCTATATGCACAATCCCTGTTATCTCCCGTCAGCATTCAGAATTAATAAGACCGCCAAAACCCAGTCAGTTTATTTTTCAAAAACACAAAATACAAACATAAGAAATACTTAAATCTAACAAAGACATACATAAAATTATGGGCATAAAGATAATAAATAATACAGAAAATCATACAGTTTCGTTGAGGCCTCAAACGATATAGGATTATACATGGTTACAGCACAAAATTATCAAGACATAAAGCAGAGCAACGATTAGGTATACAATATATGACATGACAGTAAAAAAGCAGAGATAAAATATGGAATGACATCTTACACAAATTCCAGACAGTGTACACATATATAGAATAATCAGGGCATTCAGTAATTTATAAAAATATTTTCCTATCAAAATGTTCACCTATATAATATTTATTTCAATCTAAAAAATGTCAAAAAGGTCTCATATTGCGGCATAAATTATCGCATAGCGGGAGATCCTCCGCGTGCTCGCAGTCCAAAATAGTGATAGCTTGGGCCCGCCGCCGCCAGGGTCGCATAATCGCCTCGGCGCCCGGGTTTCGGCGAAGCCGCGGGTTTGCTACCTGTAGTATCTTCATTGACATTATTTTGTGGATTTTGACTCTGTCTGGAATTTCGCAGGCATAATTTTTAAGTATCGCGGGACCATATCCCATGCGAAACACTCCCCCCATTCGGTTTATCCGAATCTTGAAGGCAGCATGGGATTGGGAATGACCGGCTGATGTCATCTAAGTAGCTCTCTGCTCTGGTTCCGGCTCGGTTGGTAGGACGATGATCTTCGTGACCGGCCGGACGTAATCGCCCGTAGCGGTCCTTATGCGCCCCGTGCGCACTTGGCCGTCTGCGGCAGGTTTGCGTTGTAGGATCGCATCCGAAACACAAAATGATTCTCACGCATATCGTTCTCGGTGACTTCTGGTCCCGGGTGATTATTTTTCTTGTGATGATGCCGTATCAGTAAGAGTGTATACGGATGTCCACCGTCTAAACAATCGGCTCTCTTAGGCCTTTAGGTATTTCCGCGGCGGTCGCCGCCAGCTGCGAACCATTCTCACTATTCCATGTGAATCTAAATGTGACGTCACCGTGTACAGTCGTCCATTGCGGGGTGGGGTCTCCCCCCGTCGAAAAAATACCAATTCTTGGCCAAAGGCGTCCGCCTGGGCTTGTAAGACCCAGACGAGCTCCACCTCATATATTTCAGCGGCCGGTAAATCAGCACTATAGATTTTATATTGCGCTCTCGGCAATTATTTATAAATTTAAATTTTAATTTGGTCTCACATAACACCTAACACACATTCCGTCGTAGTGTCGGGGTCTATTATATGGACCTGTTTGATGGTCCTCAAACGCGGTGCTATGTGCTCTAGCACGGCGGGGTCGTCGGATGCCCAATTTTCTAGTTACATCTCGCCCCTACTCAGTATTTCAGTCACTTCTCGGACTCGGGTTACTGTCTCCTCGGTTGTGTCTACTACATCCAGTAGCTCGTACATATAAAATTTCTCCCGTATCACGGCCGCAGCCGCCGGATAGTACGCCGCACTGACGTCAGCTATTCGGTTCCTGATGTATTGGGCACAGGTTGGAAAACACGTCGCGCCGAAAATCATTGACATCATTCAGTACATTTTCGGTTCGCAGTCCGGTTCTCTCAATAAAACAATTGAGCATTTTTCGCTCTTAAAAACATCTTGTTTATCCGCGGCGGGCGCATTTTTTTCTAACGAAGACCGAAAAAATATTTCGCATCTGTATCTCCTCGCCGCGTCAAACACTATATGTACTTGTTCCGGTTTTTTGTGGATTCAAAATTGTAAATGTAGTAAATACCACTGGTGGTCGCCCAGCGCGGCCACCTCTTGATCCTTCAGCACGCATGCATAATTCCGGTTGTATTCCATACCATATATTAAATTCATTAAATATTAAATTTTAGCCTATATGCAATCGCATAGGCCCGGTCTTTTTATTTTGCGTTCAATCCCTTTCAGGCGATTGAGAGCGCACTGCAGACTCGGTGGCAGATATGTGTCATCCTTTTTACTTAGGAGATCATTTTTCTAGAACCAATCGGTTCTACGCCTTGTGGTGGCAAAATAATTTTTATCAAATATTTTTATCAGCGTGCACGTCGTCTGAATCCACGCGTGCCGCCGTCGTGATCCCTTACGAATCGACTGCCAAACGGGCCTCGACCTTTTCTAGATCGTCGTTCGCAGGACTTTGGTTCTAAAAAACCGCAAAGACGGGCGCTCCCACAATCGAGCGGCCCGCGACCACGTCATTTTTATTTAGCTCAGTGCTGTTTGCGAGATGAAATTCTCGATATCGGCTGTTATCGCACGCATTTCTTGCGTCGTAATCAGTCCGTGTTATTTATTCCAATTAAAATCTTCTGATTGACAATTTTAGGCGTTCGCGGCCCACCAGCCCGCCTCTAGTTGGATCCATAAACTGAGGCGGAAGGGCTAAATATCACGAACTTAATTGGCCCGCAGCAAACATTTTGCTATCCCGGCTGCCCTTTATAAAAATTCACCTTTTTTGATGATATTCACTGCACAGCCCGACGCACTATGAAGACGAAGTTCACCGCCTGGTCCCCGCGCGCCGATGTCTTGTGCCAGTTTTAAAATTACATAATTAAAAACAATATAATTGGGTTATCGCCGAACCCTTATCGCACACGCGAATGTTTTAATATGCCCCGTGGGCCCCTCATAGTCACTGGAAGCACTATTAATAACACATAAAAAATAACAAATAATTTTTAACCACTCACAACTTTTATCCGTAATATCGAGGGCCGTTATGTGAGGTCAATAGTATGGGCCGCCGTCTGTTACGCTGACTCTTTGAACGAGCCGCGCGCGGCGCCCGCCAGCGCGGCGCCTATTGCCGGTCTTCGCTTTCGGCCGCGGCCAGAGCTCCGTGAAGCAATGCATGATGTCTCGACGTGCATCCATTTACACCGCATTTCCAGTTTCGCCCTTTGCACGAAGAATGATGTCCTGGGGTCCACACATATAAACATGAAAAACAAAGTTTCTTTTCCCGCGCGATATTATTTCGCTCAGCGGCGGTTTTGCGCGCGAACTCATTACACTTTGAAATCCAGTGTGAAACGGCACCACACATTACACAATTTCGTGTGCTTTCCGAACTATCCGAAGCGGAAAAATGTACTTGCGCGGTCTTCTTCGGCCTCGGGTTCCATACACAGGATGCATCCTGTCCGCCATGTATTGCCGCGGAGTCTGCTATGGTTGTAAGCCATTTTGAAAAATCCTGTATAGTGCTGGATTCCGCCGCGGCTCTGGCTGAAAACCAGCTCATGCGTACCGGTAATGGTAACCGGCCTACCATTTCGCATAATAATTGCGGTGCAGCCAAATATCTTGGGTCAAGTCCTTCAACGGTCGCGACCGCGTTTCGGACTGCCGTTGAGAAATCCGCAAGACTTTCTGTCTCGCTCTGATCCGTAAGGCGCGGTAAATGTCTTACGCGATCTAACATTGAGCCGATAATTTTTTCCGGCTTTCCGAAATTTTGCTCTAGTACGCGCAAAATTTCCGGCACATTACGGGACAGCGTAATTAACGGCCCGACTACATTGCGCGCTTTGCCTTTTAGCGAATTTCGCAGCCGCCATAGATTTTCCGCCGGTGTGAGCCCGCATATCTCTGTCGACTGGTCAAACTGCGCCTTGTACGCTCTCCATTCCAGCGGGTCTCCCGAAAAATCCGGCAAGTCTTTGGCATTTGATTGCCTCGCCATTAATGCCGCCATCCGCGGCTCATCTTGCGTCGGTTCGTATCGCAGGCTGTCGTTCGAGCGCGTAGATCGGATGGCCTCGGCCACCACGTCCGTCATCCGTCCGAACCAGTCTGTCGCAGGAATCCCGTCCCCGCTTGGTATGTGAGGGCCGCCGTGTGATGGCCGCCCTCGGCATTTTTATCCCGGCGATCCGCTGTCTGCTCGGGACAATTATCCGATGAAATCGACATCGGCTCCGCGCGGCTCCTTGTGGCGGAGCCCGCGCTTTCGGTTGTACGGTGCCCCGCCGCGCTCGCAGCGGTGGCGCTGGCCGCGCCCGGTCCTCCGTGCGCGGTCCCGGGTTCACTCCCCGATGCCGCAACCCTTGTGAGTGTGAGTGCTCTCGCGTAATTTTTCTCGTGCTTGTCCTGAAGCTCTTGTAGTTGTCGCCTATGGTGGCGATCTTGCCGGCGCATCTCGGCCCTGAGCGCTGCGATGGCCGCGCTTTCCGATGTGGGCGCCGCCGTCTGCCCCGCGCTCCCGGGCGGAGAATCCTGCTCCATGTTGGATGCTGCGTTCTCCTCGTCCGATGATGCTGCCTGACTACGAGCGTCTCCTTCCTCAGATGTCTCGACTCGCGTTCCCGATCTTAAACCCGATCGCGACATTTTTGATCCGCGGCGATTTTTTACGGCAATCGAAAATCGCAATCCGTCTCAAGAAGGACCAGCTGTTCCACACAAAATGGCGAACGGCAACGATTTAGTAGATTTGTAAAATAGGGAGGTTGCACGATCCGATGCCTGGCCGCGGACACGCGAGTTTTGTCAGATTTTAATCAATAATTAATTAATTAAAAAATTAAAAAATTAAAAAATTAAAAAATTTTAAAAATTTAAAATATTTAAAAATATTTGAAAAATTGCAAAATTTATATTTCTACACTTTTATCACATTTTACTGAACAGGAAAGAGATTTTAAATAAAACACAGGTTCAGACTATACAAAACGGTGCACTGAACCAGGAGAGTGACGGACATTACGACCGATAAAGCACAAGAAAAAGCGAGAATTTCACACTGCCTGGTCCATTTCACCTTCCTTTATTTATACCAAAAAAATAGACATAACGGGATTTTAACGGTCATAATAGGATTAGTCTTGGGGGGGAGATAAATCTCGAGATGGTGCAGTAGCGGAGAGTGATGGACCACTTGCATCCGCACGGAAAAGAGTCGCAGGCGCGTGTAATACCGTGCCGCTGTAGTGCTTAGACGGCGCGTTTGGCTCGTCTATCTAAGATTTCTCTCGATTGGAGAGACGTACATATGTATAAATTATATCATTTTGGGCGCTTGACACATCCGCATATGAATTTAATTATGACTAATGTGTCCGGATGTGTCAGCGACCGTAATTCGCCTCAAAAGGGCCGAATCTTATCTCTCGACATATCTCCCTCAAAACCAATCCGATTGTTTATTTTTTAGTGAATCCTGACAGGAAATGACATGCCGAATCCAACGGTATACGACATGCCAGGTTTTGTGCATTTTTTAAAAAATTCATCTCGCGAATTTTTTCGTATTACGGCCCGGACGCCCTTCACGGGACGCCGGCGTGTGGTCCATAAACCCAGCTTCACCGTATTGGATGCCGCGTGAGGGGTGCGCACGCTGTTTCGGGCCCCTTTCAGACGGCTACCTGCCAATCTATTGCGCAGTTAGAAAAAGAAATGTAAAAAATGTATATTTTAATGTTATTTGTAATCCGCGAGATCGTCGTCATCTTCCAAAAATGAGATGCGCGTCTCGCGGGTTGTCTATATGCACAATCCCTGTTATCTCCCGTCAGTATTCAGAATTAATAAGACCGCCAAAACCCAGTCAGTTTATTTTTCAAAAACACAAAATACAAACATAAGAAATACTTAAATCTAACAAAGACATACATAAAATTATGGGCATAAAGATAATAAATAATACAGAAAATCATACAGTTTCGTTGAGGCCTCAAACGATATAGGATTATACATGGTTACAGCACAAAATTATCAAGACATAAAGCAGATTAGGTATACAATATTGACAAAAAGGCAGAGATAAAATATGGAATGACATCTTACACAAATTCCAGACAGTGTACACATATATAGTAATAACCAGGGCATTCAGTAGTTTATAAAAATATTTTCCTATCAAAATGTTCACCTATATAATATTTAATTCAATCTAAAAAATGTCAAAAAGGTCTCATATTGTGGCGTAAATTATCGCATAGCGGGAGATCCTCCGCGTGCTCGCCGTCCAAAATAGTGATAGCTTGGGCCCGCCGCCGTCAGGGTCGCATAATCGCCTCGGCGCCTTGGTGTCGGCGAAGCCGCGGGTTTGCTACCTGTAGTACCTTCATTGACATTATTTTGTGCTCTCTGTCTGGAATTTCGCAGGCATAATTTTTTAAGTATCGCGGGACCATATCCCATGCGAAACAATGGATATTGAAAATTTTGTCAATTTGACACATGGAACAAATGTTTGTGGGACCAAAGTGATTCAACTACGTGACCATCAGCGCAGATCATGGCGGAGAATCTCTTCTTCTTCTTTTGGTGTCATGTCAGGTCCCCCCAACGTTGACTATCACCCGAGAGAAAGCGTCCCTGTCCTGGGCAGCACGAAACAGCTCTCCAACACTTCTTATGCCCGTCCAGTCGCGTATATTGCGGAGCCAGGAAATTTGTCTCCTTCCAACACCTCTACGACCCTCTATCTTGCCCATAAGAATCAGGTGGAGTAATTCATATTTTTCTCCTCTGAGCACATGACCCAAATACGATACCTTTCGGATTTTGATATTTGTCAGCAACTCTCTATTCACTCTAGCTCTTTGAAGAACTCTTGTGTTGCTGACCATATCCGTCCAGGGTATCCGGAGCATTCTCCGATGTATCCACATTTCGAACGCCTCCAGCCGGTTCATGCTACTCACTTTGAGGGTCCACGATTCCACTCCGTACAGCAGGACTGACCATATATAACATTTGACCAGTCGCTGTCGAAGTTTCAGGTTAAGATTGTCATCGCAGAATATCTGTCTCATTTTGTTAAAAGCAGCTCGCGATGCTTCAATTCTGCATTTGACTTCGGTTTCTGGGTCGAGGTCTTCCGCTAGGATACTTCCAAGGTATTTAAACTTTGTCACTCTCTCTATACCAGCCCCATTCAATGTGAGGCGTGCTCCCGTGTGATCTTGCCTACTAAACACCATGAACTTTGTTTTACTCACGTTCATGTTAAGACCCAGTCTCACACCAGCCTCATTAATTCTGTTTACGAGTGTTTGTAAGTCTTCCATACTATCTGCCAGAATGACTGTATCATCCGCATACCTGATATTATTGACGTGTACACCGTTAACCTTGACCCCCAGTTCTATGTCATGCAAAGCCTCCTTGAATACTAGATCGGAGTATAAATTGAATAACATAGGTGACAATATACACCCTTGTCGAACTCCACGTTTGATTGGTATAGACTTTGTTGAGCTAGTTTCCAACTTGATGACAGCTTCCTGGTTCCAATATAGGTTTTTAATAATGTTAATGTCTTTGTCATCAATACCACGCTCTTGGAGCATCTTGATGAGGTCCGCGTGTTTCACTCTATCAAACGCCTTTTCATAATCAATGAAACACGCAAAAATATATTTTCGTTGGTCGCGGCATTTCTGCAGTAGCACATCTATTGCCAGTAACGCTTCTCGTGTTCCAAAACCACTCCTGAAGCCAAACTGGGAGTTATCCAAATCACATTCACATTTTAATCTTATTCGTGAATGTATAATCTTTAAAAATACTTTTAACACATGACTCATAAGGCTGATCAGACGATAATCCCCGCATTTTTTGGGGTGTGGTTTCTTAGGGAGAGTGATGAATGTAGATTTAAGCCAATCTTGGGGGATGACCCCCGTGTCATAAATAATATTAAACAGCTTTAACAAGTACTCAATATTTTTGTCGTCAATTAATTTCAAAATTTCGGTAGGTATTTCGTCCGGTCCACAGGCTTTTTTATTTTTACTGTTAGAAATAGCATAGAGGATTTCAGATTTAATTAATGCTGGTCCAGATTGTAATGCATTCAAACAGACTTCAGGTCTGTTATCGTCAACAAGTGTACTTATATAGTTTTCCCACGTCTTAGTAATATCAGAGTCATTTAAGATCAAATTATTAGACTCATCCGTTAGACATGCGGGTGTTCGTTTTTTATTCAGACCAGACGGTTGTTTTACTTTTTTATGTAAGTTGAACGCATCGTGCATTTCGTTTAGTTTCTCTAGTTCTTCGCATTGCTGTTTAACCCATTCCTCTTTTGCTTTTTAATTTTTTGTTTGACTAATCTTTGGATAACTCTATATTTATTCGGATCATTCATAGCTTTTTTCTCTGCTCCATCAACTCTAGAATTTCATCAGTCATCCAGCTCTTCTTTCGAACCATTTGACTGCCTTTTAATTGATCATTACAAATATTATTCATTATGTTTTTGAATTCTTTCCATATCGTTTCAACGCTATCAGTGTTGGTGTCTTCCGATATTTGTCGTAGTTTTTCATTAAGTTGATTTGAAACAGTATTTCTAATAACGCAATTTTGTAGCTTTGATGTGTCAATTTTATTATTTTCCTTCCTTTTCTTAACAACCTTTAGTTTTAGTTTGATATCAACTATTAATGGATTATGGTCAGATCCGATGTCTGCACCCGGGAATGTTGTGGCTCGTTTAATACAATTTCGAAACCTATCATCAATCAAGACATAGTCAATCTGATTTCTTACCGGGTTTATATTCGACACTTCTTGTGGGGATTTCCAAGTATACAATCTACGTTTAGGGAGTTGGAACCATGTGTTTGTTATAATCATGTTATGTTCTTCACAGAACTCAAATAGTCTGTCTCCCCTTTGATTGCTCTCTCCCAGTCCCCAGTTTCCAACTATATTGAGGCGGCGCCCCTCGCCAATTTTCGCATTAAAGTCACCAATAATAAGTTTTATGTCATCGCTTTTTAAAGATCGAATAATTTGCTCAATACCTTCGTACAATTTCTCAACCTCATCATCGTACTTTGCTTCCGCAGTGGGTGCATATATTTGTATAATATCGATGTTGAATGGTTGTCCTTCTATTTGTAACAGCATGATTCTGTCTGATATTGGCACAAAGTTTTTGACATATTTAACAAAATACACCGGGACAAATATACCCACACCATTCCTGTGGTTCCTGTCTGAATCTTCACTACCAGAGTAATATAAATTCCCCTTGTGATGCTTATGAATTCCTGTGCCGGACCAGCGCAGTTCACTAATTCCCAAAATATCTATCTTCATCCTTTCCATTTCCCTTATCAAATTATCTAGCTTACCAGGAGCAAATAAGCTTTTTACATTCCAGGTTCCTATCTCTCTCTATCTCTATCTCTAAAGAACTAAAAAATACCTGTAAGTTAAATAATTTAGTTTAATGAAGGTGAGCTATAATTATGTACTTCGAACAAAACACTTTTAAATATTTCTCCGATGTTATGAGTTCTCGCTGCACTTCGATTCTCCCCGGCATTTGTGAATCTATTAGATAGATAGTCATGAAATTTGTCATTATTTAAGTCTGCCATAATAGAGTTTTCCAGAAGATACAGATTGTTCATTTGGCACAAACGTTATTGGAGAAATGCGAAAAGTAACTGATCGTGACCAACGCAAGACGCAATCAATGTGCGCGCTCAATACGTACGAAAATAATTGTACGAATATGTACGTAATAATTCGTATCCAAAGTGCGGCCGGCCTTATGCGCTTCTGGATCTCTTTTGTGGTGTTTATTCTTACTTATTACTCGATTCAAGACTCTTTTCTCCCTTCTCTCTCTCTCTCGATTCAAGAATACATATTTGTATAAAAAAATCCTACGTATGTTTTTAAATTTACCATTTCACTCCAGAGTAATCAACTATTATATTGCAAGCAAATTGCTTTTTACGACGCATAGTTGTAATAAAATATTCTATCCATAAAAAACTGTACTGAAGCAATGCCATTGTTGTGTGAAAAATTATTTTGTTTTGACTTTATTTTTATGATCGAGAAATTATTGAACATTTACAAACGCGGAGAAATTTAACATTCAATTTGTTTTCCGAGGGCATCCCGGGAAAAACGAATAATCCAAGGAATAAAAAAATACGAAAATCGAAGGTAAGTACACCATCCGAACTTAAAATAATATTCAGACGATGTTATTCGTAATTGTGAATAACTTAACGTTTGTTTATATTTTAGAGCTTTCTGATTGCTTGAATTCATTAATTTCAAACATGTCAAACTTAAAAGTGTTTGCCTTGTGGCTTGATTTTAAGGTAGAGAAAATATTATTGTTTTAATTTTGTGATGAACTTTCATTGATAATATGGAGGTAGGTAGGGGAAGGTGGTGTCAATAGTAACAGGTGTCAATTGTAACAGTGTAAAGGGTGTCAATTGTAACATGTTACTATTGACACCTTCGAGATGATAATGTAATGTAATTGGAAGTTAATGTCATTTTGGGTTCCTGGTTGTTAAAAATGGTTAAACCTAGAGAACGAAAGACAAATAGGGAAAAAACATCCAAAGAAACCTTTGAGAAGGCACACTTTTATAAAAGATTTTATAAAAAAATGGAAACATGTCAATAAGAAAAGCAGCCAAGCATATCGAAATATGACACGTATCTCCTCATAGATACATGGAACGCATCAAAAAATACGGATCTGTCCCAGTATTAGGATATCTACCCCACAACAAGCTATTATCTAATCAGAAAAAGAATTATCTGACTACTGTGAATTTTAATAAATTCTAATTTTTTCATTCCTCACTCTATCGACCAAAGATTTTACATACAAGCGTCATAGTGACCGCATTTCCGCCGAATTCAGTCTACTTTCATTCCTCTTTTGCCAATTCCAGGCTTCACGTCCATACATCAGGGTTGGCACTAGAATGCTATTATGTACCGCTAGTCTTGCTTCCTTTGACAGATTCTTTTTGGCCATAATTGCATGAGGCTCATGCATACATGAGGCGAGTGTTGAAAGCAATAGGAATAGAGGGCGTCCATGAAAGACCTGGCACGATCAGATACTACAAGTATTTGAGGATGGTCCTATTTAAAGCCGCAAATAACCGTAGTACTTGTATGAGAAGAAGTATGAATGTGGCCGAAGCAAAAGTGGTGTGCCAGGATAGAAGAGTGTGGTGTTCAATCCTCTCTGCATACCCCTGCGAGGAAACGGCGTGATGGTTAGTTAGTGTATTAGTCAAAATAAATTATCAACAACTATTACTCCAATAACATCAACAACTCAACTGTGACATATCCCACTGGTTGGGATGAAGTTGGTATGGCTTCGAAAGATTATCTGATTGCATTTATCAGAAGGAATCCTTCGTATTGAGTAACAAAGCTGCAAAAAATAAGCAAGGTAAAAGAAGAACAAAAACTTGTATAATAACCGAGAAAAAAGAAGAAACTGTTGATGCTTTATGTTTAATTTGTACCAAACCATATTCAACAAGCAAAGGGTTGGATCCAGTGTTCCTCCTGTAAATTATGGGCGCATGAGAATTGTGCCCAAACCAATCAATTAAATTATGTGTTTCAATTGTGAATCTGATAATGATTGAGCAATTTGAACTACTTTCACGGTATTAAAATTATTTTAGGGAAGCATATTAAATTAGATTTTTTTCTAATTATTTTATAAATTTTGGATTTTATTATTAGATAATTTGTTTTGTTTTTATGTATCTTACAACTTTATAGTCATTAAGTACATAAAAATATACATAATAAAAATAAGTAGATTACGTTATGTTTTGTGCGACTTATGTTACAATTGACACCACGAGTGTTACTATCGACACCACTGTGGTGTCAAATGTAACAGTTTTCTTCTTTTTAATACCTTCAACTTTTTTAATCATACACTTAGTTCCTAAATATATGAAAGTGCTTTGAAAAAAAAATCAGGTAATTTAACTGGTTAATGATTTTGTTATAAACCAGAATGTCTATTTTGTTACTTTTGACACCACCTTCCCCTAAGCATTTTACCTTACGTTATTTGGTAAAATGCACTTTATCATTTTAATATGATCATCTATAATTATCAAATGACTTCCAAGCGATTATAAGATAGCGGACGTAGTGGAGCGGATATAAGAGCGGATGGCGGAGCGAATACAGAGTCAATACTTAATGATTTAAAGATTAAAGTACCTACGCGTTAAATTAGCGTAATTTGCAGTGCGGGCCTAAATGCAATGCGCACAGTAAAATAGCAGTGGAAAAATTGAAAATTCTTTACAAAATTTTAAATGCAATACACACAGTAAAATGACAGTGGAAAAATTGTTTATCGAAATCGTTGTAAAATAATATCTTCTAATTTTCGTATGATAACATTACGACAATGGAAGTATTGTTCAATATGTAGGTACCTACATTATATCTCGAAAGATTGGTTTGAAAACAATGAAGGTACTAGGTACACCTACCTGTCAGGTGCAAAGTACGTATAAATTCTCAGGCAAAAATGATATTACGGCTACGTCATAATAATGCTAGACAGGATGACGTGGATGTTCCCAAAACGATCTGATGCAATTAAATCAAATCAAATATTTTTTTGTTCAGTGAGTTGTATATAAAAATGCATTATCGTTTTCCCGCCTCTGGCGGCGCTAACCGAACAAGCTGGATGCAGACCAATGCAGACTAAAGAGATGCAACCATGATGCAACAAGCTACAGCAGCTTGACATGGCAACACTGATACTTGCCTTTTTAAACATAGATAAGATCTTTTAAATTAATAATTTATCTATTATTAATAACACCCGAAACCATCGTCAATCGTTTTTTGTTACAATTTTGAAATTGCGTACATATTATACCAAACGTTAAATGAAAGACCTAAAAATATGAAATGGTTGAGCAATTTTCGGGGTTTCTAGATTTTAATATGATTTCGATGTCTTTATTGACTGTTGATAAAAATTATCAACAGTCAATAATTATTATTTTTTAATCGAAGGTGCGCACATAAAATACAATGTAGGTATATATTCTTACCATTCTTCGAACAATGCGCTTGTGCAATGAAAAATAAATGATTATAAAAATATTATTTAAACATTGTTTATATCTGTGGTTCTTTTAGACTAGCCTGTTCTTGACAATACAAAACCAGGACGACTGAGATAGGGAATATGAATACGTCGCGTCGTACAAACTGTACAAAGAGAAAAAGATTTCACCCAAAACCACGAATATTGAGAGCTTTTATAGGTATAGATAGGACACCGGGAAGATTAGTTACATGATTTTAATGTGACAAAGAATACAGCACATAAAGTGGAGCAGAAAAATAATAGTAGCTAGCTGATCCTAGATGAATAAGGTAAGGCGAGGACAAAGAAGATAATTTAAAACTTCGTTCTATGGCATGCTTGACGAATTACATGTCGCGTAGGCACATAAAAATTTATTGTGTTTACAAAATATTGTTTTGTCGTTACTCCTCTATACAGTTTATAGTTTAAGAAATATTAACGCGATAATTTACCAATAAAATTATTATGCGTCAGTATTTCTTATACGGGGAATAATTCAATAATTACAAATGGTTTAACACCTACACTTTTTATTAAACAATTTGTTTTTAATGCATTTCAATATTTTAAGGTTATAAAAATCGATTAAAAATAATTAAATACTTTTAAGCACCAGTCACATATTATGTAGTGTATGTGGTTGACTGATTCTGAAAAAAACAATTTGCTTTATTTTTGTTTATTACTGCATTTGTTATAAAACAGCCTGCTGTTTTTTTTCCCTGTACATTTTTTTTCCTAAAAGTTTTTTTTCCTGAAAATTCTAGTGTAATCGTGAACAAAAATTCAAGTACTAAAACACAACCTATTGGGCTGTGCAAATTTTCGATGTTTGCTCAGTATAAATAAATAAATGATGAATAAAATTATAGTGATATTTTATTAGTCAGCACCTTTCATTTATTACGTTGTTATTACGTTCTAATATTTTATTATATGTATATATTTAAAATATATACCAAAAGCGTTTCAAAATTACTGACCCAATAAATAGCAGCCTTTCTGAAGTAGGTACCTACCTATTTATAAGTTCTGTGCCCAGCATCAGACATTTCCATAACACAACTGCAATAATTTATTATTCAATCTTCTACGAGCATATCGACATCATTTCCTCGTGCGTATTTATTTCATAATATTATCTAAATAGAAAGTGCGTCAGGGACGGGATTTTGTACCGTGCGCGACTTTCATTACGAACGAAAGTCGAATGAAAACTTGTTTTTACTTCAAGTACATGTTGAATTGTTATCAGTTTCCGCGGTCAGTGGGGTACGTTCGTAGCAAGAGATATTGTTCGAAATATTTTTCTGATTTATGCCCCGTATCGAAAACCATCCAAAAAATGGCTGATGGAATATTTAATCGGATTTGCGCAAAGGACACGCCATATGGAATGATACAGTGAAATTAGAACAAGGGAATAGATGCTAAAGAAACTTTAAGAAAATAATATATAATAATATATAACAAAAGAATTAATTGGAAGTTTATTCTCCAATGTATCAATATCCTTAATTTTTAATGCAAAATGCGTAAAAATAATCTATTCTATGTATTAATGGACATTGGGCATATCAAAGATCCGCGATACAAAACAATAAAATGAAGCTATATAACTAAACGACATAATTAATCACATGACAATAATTTATAGTTATTTGTTTAATAAAAAATTTATCACACAACCAATCGCAATATTCATGGCTCCAAATTGATAATTAATATACGTATAATATTAATATGTACTATAATCACTATCGTAAAACAATGAAATATTAATTTTCAAGATTACAATCAGGAACGAATTAAAGTGTTTAGGTCAGTGTATATTGATTGTGTTATAACGGGGAACTTTATTTTGAGAAAAAACGAATAAATTCAACATTTTTTTAATAAGCGCCTATTTAATGTAAATAATAAAATACATAACTGAATATTGTCATAGAATTTCTTTTCACCCAATATAGTTATCAGTCCTTCCATCTTATGTACGTCCAGGTCTTATCTATTCGTCCAGTTTTTTTTCACAAGAAAGACTATTTTTTGTCAGATATCTTTGAAATAAAAAATCTTTCTACTAAATAATCGAAAATCTTATACAGGATCTTCTTGAAGAATATATTAATTCAAAATATAGCGCCAAACACAGCTGTCAGCCTGTGTACCCCAGGCTACCAATCGCGCCGAAGTTGTTCACATTTTCCAACATGCCGTCCGACGTGTTGGTCGTGGGAAGTGTCAAATAGTGAACATGTTCGTGATTTTATAAATTAAACTGTGCTTCAAAAATGGTTTACAACATAGACTGGATTATTCCTAAGCTTCGAAAACCGGGGAGGATATGGAACTGCGCCAGTTCCTTTACCATAGCCTTCGTTGGGATGGTTACCAAAGTAATTTCAGGTTAGAATTCTCACTGTTTCCTTATATTTACGTAATCCTATGTGGCTATTCACTGATGGATAACACAGTAAATCATTGGAATTAACTCGATATTGGTTCTTTTTTTATTCACGTACGAATATGTACAGTTCTTCTAGATCACATCTCTATTCGGAAGATGTAATCTCGGAATTATCGTGCAGTTAGTGCAAATGATACGAATCAATTGAATCTATGTGACTTATGAACTGATGCTCCCAGATAAACTATTATGAGAGATGATATCAGATAGTTGTCATCCGGACCTAAACCCCACGGTTTTATTAAAAATGGTACCTACTATAATATCATCCAATTACCTTCTCATTATCTACCCACTTTTCCAAAGTTGTCCATCAGGCATTAATGTTTATGTTAACCTAACCCATTGTATTTTAAACCATACGATTATATTCTTGCACATCTATTAATGTTTACGTTAACCTAACCCATTGTATTTTTAATAATAAGCATCAAAGAGAATATCTTTATATACTTACTAACCGATGTAATGTAGTAGGTATATGAGGAAAATAATGATTAGTTGATCTGTGTTTATCGATCTTTAAATTAAAGATAGATTATTACTCATAAATTATAATCAAATATATTTAAATAACATTTGTTTTTTTTTTGTTTTTCTGTTGAAAAATAGAAAATAAATAAAATGTAATAGTAAGATGTGTAAGATTTTCTTTTATACTTGATACCATTTATCGTACATCTTAGTTTTTTACGAGTAGTTGATGAATGTTAGCTAATTAAAAGTGATTGTATTTGTGTGAGAAAAAAAACTACATTTTTCAAAAATAAATTTTACTTTGTGTTACACACACATTGAGTTTATAAAAAAAACTACTATAGTTTCGAGAAGAGCAGTCCCTTTCATCATCAGGTGAACTTAATAACTAATCTAAATACGCTGTCAACCTATTCTTATAGTGGGTGGGGCATGGAGGACGGAGGGGGTTTGTTGGTCGTTAACGGGAATATAGACAATAATGGAGAGAAGTGGGGGAAGATGATGAATGTGAATTTTTCTGAATTTCTGCCGTTTCCATGTTTTTCATTATTATACCCTTACAAGGCACTGAGTAGAAAAGTTTTAGTTTACGACTATCAAAATAATGAATTTGTTTCCATTATGTGGTTAGTAAATTCTGAGAAATTGTTATTTGTTTAGCATCAGCGATGTTTTTCAATTCTAGTGTCAAAATTTCTTGCGGTTGCTGGCCAATATACTTTCTTCTGTCGCTGTCTCCAGAAGTTAGTTTATATATATTGTTTTTTTCTAATATGTTAATTTTAGTCTTTGAGTTGAGTAGATTTTTGCCAATGTTATTATTGGTGTAATATGTGGGTTTAATTTAATGGAAAAAAACTATGAGTGTAAGTTTAAAATGTTGTATGCGCTGATGCTGACGTACGAAATTAATGGTGCATGGAACGGAGTTATCGCTAATTTAAATTTGTCATCTGAAGCAAGACTAAGTGGTGCACAATGGGTTCGGGTACGAATGTGTAATGTAGTGTGATATAAAACTTGGCAAAACAATAATCAAACTGGATTGAATCCGGTGATAATAAGATTTATGTCTATGTATGTTTACAAATTTATTTTACAATATCGTTGTGAATGGATATATTAGGAGCGAATGTAAAGCTGATTCAGAAAGGGTTTTGGAGGTAAAAAGATAGAAGATTAAGGTTTCTATCACAAACATTTTAATTATTTATGACATTGATTTTTTAATATTACTTTACAATATAGGAAAAATGTTTAGTCCCCATGGTTTCAAGTAAAAACATTTTCCGCTTTATTATGAACCTACATTCGCTGATGGCTTTCATAACAATATTGAGTAATTAAATCTACAAAAAAAAACTACGCTTCATCGATCGACATGCATTTGTTAATAATGATTCCAGCGTACTTTATACAACAGATAATTTGTCTGAATATTACATTTGCTTTTCGTACAGGTATATTATATGTGGGGTATATAAAAAATGTTTTGAAAGGAGTCACCGAGAATTACTAATTTAGAATGTGCTGAATTATAAATTTTATATATCTATCCCTTCCAAAACCATGTTTTCTTTAAAGTTATCGACTATATTTTCTATTAAATCTCGAATTCAGTACATTCTAAATTAATAATCCTAGAAGACTGCATTAAAATTTTTTTGGATATTACTGCTACTATGTAGCCCACATATGTACTATTTTTGTATTAAATGTGTTTGTAGATAAAATTGATCGAGTAGCTTGTTGGTGTAGTGGTCATGACGCTCGCCTAGTGATTTGGTGGTCGGTGGTTCAAGCCCCATTCCAGGACACCAGCAAGTTACTCCTATTTTCATAGCACAAGCTTAGTTTAAAAATAATAATAATATTGATGCAACGTGTATTCCGTGTTCGTATCTTTCCTTCCTGGGTTTCAATCCGTGGGATTGGTTAGCAGCAAAGCACATCTCCTTCTCCATTCTGCTCGGTCTCTGGTGATGCTCTTCAACTCTGAGTAGGAGGCACCATTCTTATCTTGGCACACTTGCTCAAGATATTCACGGCGAGGGCGCCCTCTGGCAATCTTTCCCTCTACCATTCCCTCCAGTATAGTTTTGAGCAGATTTTCATGGCGTGAAATATGCCCCATCCATTTTGCATGCCTTTTCGAGATGGTATTCATCGTGTGCCTCGTATCTTTATTTAAAATAAAACAATTGATTACACTGTTTACGTGTAAAATCTATACAAAGGTTGTGTTTTTCTGAGTTCAGAGACAAGTCATTTACTTGGAATATTGTGAGTTTAGCAAAATTGAAAAAGAAGGAATATTAGTCGTAATAATTTGCCATATTTTTAAACATTGCACACTCTGAGTTATCCTTCAATAGTTGGACTATGTCAGCGTAAGTTGTGTGCTTTGTGTAATGCTGATTTAGAAATGTATATAGTAAACACATTCTTTAAAGTAATTTTGATGATGTATCTGTCATATACATTAAAATTATCCTGCATTTGTTACTTTGCACATGATTCAATTATTAAAAAACATTTTTAAATATAACTTATATTCAAAGAGCTTTTACCCAGAGAATAACATTTATTCTAATTTTACGCCCTTTATGCACCCCAATGTGCGTTCACTTTGTTGCAAAAAGAAGTAATATTTTCAAATGTTGAAAATGTTTAAATGTCTTTACTAAAAAATTATTATTTTAATTATCCCGATGTAAATCTCTAACTTCACACAACAGGATAATGCTGCGTATGTACGAATGTAACATTAATGTAGCTTGTTAATGATAGGTTGTGGGTTGCGCGTATGTGATGACGAATATCAACATTTTGAAAAAGATCAAATGTTTTAATTTGTATTTATAAAATACGTAGTGGATTTGCCAGGAAAATAATATGTGTGCACACTTTCAAATAATGTAGAAGTTTCCTATTTTTTCAATGAATGGAAATGAAAATTTTAATAACAAATGTCTGAAAGTATAATAAAATTAAGATATCTCAAAAATTAACAAAATTATAGAATTTTCAATTTTCAATTTGCATAAAAAATTTTCGTCCGGTGGAGTCACCTGACATCATCTCTTGTACCCTGTGCACAACACGGCCCATGCCCCGGCGCCCGGCGGATGCGTGACGTCACAGGCGAGTTGAAGATCAATCACTCCACGTCAAAATACAGTCAAAATACACGAACTTTAATATTCTTTTTCTCTGTTATTTATTGACGGACTTTGACATCTGTATTTTAATTCCATTTAGTTAAATTTAGTATTATCAACACATAAAACTTCTCCATTATAGATTTTTGGTACAATACCACTGCATTCTGACTAAAGATGACAGTGGGTAAAAAATAAATACGTTAAAACAATCTTATTATATTTATATGAACATAGAACAGTGCTGATGTAATTCTATATCCACATCGAAACAACCACCTGCCAGTAAGTAGAAAACCAGGAATCAAGTCCCTGGCCTTTGAGTTCATGAACCGCAGACTTTTATCATCAACTTGGTTATGAATTGGTGATTATAGTTAAATAGGAAGAGAACCGTCATTTATTATATTACTCCGGAAGTGCAGCGTACGTGTATGGTATAAACTTATCAGAGTTATCTACGTAGATAGGCTAAGATGTCTGACAAGAATCAGATTCTCGAAGTGCAGGCTCGAATCCCTGGCTGGCCAGTTTTCTTTTATTTAACCAAGATACAAACCGCTTTTTTCAGCGAGATATGTTCTATCATCAGTCGTTAAATATAATTTTTTGCATCATCACACCGGAACAGTAAATTATGTATTTAAATTATTTTAAGAATATCTTTATTAAAGTATTTATTTGCGTTGTACTGTGGTAGTGCCTTTCCCCCCTTTTTTTGATAAATTATAATTTCAACATTGAAAAATAGGTTTTACGGAAACACTGGCTGTGGCCGAGAAGCAGTCACTACCAAGCAATAGCAATCAGCGAAGTCGTTTTGCAGTAATGAGATCATTCGTCGCGGGCAATGGCGATCCATTATCAAGTAAGCTGGTCCTATTTTTATAGAACAGATGCTTGGAGTTATTTTAAAAAAATAATTGAGACACACCTTCTATGTTGAGTTTTGTAAGCTTATGCAACACTATGCAATACTCTGTCTTCAACATTGTGTTGTCATGAAACATATGTATACACTTTGCTTTCGGCACAGGATTGTAAGCCTAAGCCTAATTGTAAGCTAATTGTAAGTTCTATGCATATAGTACTGGCTTACAGAAAAAAATGCAAACTTTCATCAAGATGTATTATAGATGTTTCATAGAGATGAAGCTATATTTTTATGTGGGAAAGTAGGTATGGAAGACTTTTTGGGTGTTCGTAGGGCTTACGACCTATCGTACGGCTGATTTAAGTGATCACTTTACACAATGTAACGTTCACCATTTCCACCCATGATACACTATCACATCTATAAAAATTTTGGAAGTTGTATATATGTTTAACACGCACAACTTATTTCGTACGTGAGTTGTATTTTTACTACCGCCACCTGCAGTCCAAAGCTTTTTCATTCCCATAATCTAAAACAGATGTCACCATTGATAATGAGGTATCTACATTTTGATTGGAGTTTTTAATGCAATATCCTTTATATGTTTATTTGATTTCAGTATATAGTATTGATTTGAGTATATTGAGTATATAGTATTGATTTGAGTATATTGAGTATATAGTATTGATATGAGTATATATGATATTCTTCCGATTATCAACATTACACTAGAATACGCCTGAAAATTATTTCAATTTTTAACTCCAAAAAGACTTTCATATCTACTTTCCCGCATAAAAATATAGCTTCGTCCCTATGAGACATCTATAATATATCTTGACTAATGATGTCCCCCTGGGGATAAAATCCAGTATTCTGTTCTTAAAAAATTTGGACATTCTCAAAATATTCTGCAAACTTTCATGTCGCTTATCTCCTTAACTGTTGACATTTCACCCAAAGTATAAAGAATATTTTCTATTCAAAATTGAGTGCAAAGTTTTTGCTACTAGCCTCGAGATACCTTGTATAGTGTCACTATATGTCAATAAACACACCAAAATTCACTCATTGCATCACTCACAACAGCCCTGGAGATGGACCCTACATGGCAGGATGGCCCAGAAAACTCGACACAAAATTCTGTAGAGTCATGAAAATCTGAGATCACATTTTCATCAGCCTCATTAAAAAATTGTCTGTCTATTGGATAAATGAACATTTATTTTGAGGTCAATAATTACTTAATTATTTCACTGTACACGGAAATTCACGGTCTTCATTTTAGCCACAGTGGAGTTATGCAAACATTCAATGCCAAGATAATAAAATCACTTTGACCCCTTTGTGAACAACGATAATGACACCATAAATATATTCTCTGCACGCTTATTGTACTGAGTTGAAACACCGTTTCTTTTCAATGAAGTGCATTCAGTCTGAATATAGGAAGGCTAATCAGAAATTATATTTCGTTCTACAATTTATTTACAAAAGGTAGGAGTTCAACAAGTACATCATGTTTCTACATAGTCATCTTCCTTGTCAGTACCCTTGATCCAGCTATCTACAGGCTTGCATATTCTTTCCAAGATAAAGGTCTTCGGTCGGTCATCCACTTTGCAAAGCTTCCTGTGAAATCAACGACCTCGTAAAGCATCCTAAGTAGCAACATGATTTGATGGACAGAAGCATGTGTCTTCAAATATTGTCATCCGTCGTGAGGATGACGGTCTTGCTCTTTGTGCGTCACATTCCTCTGGCCACTTTTAAACTTCTCGATCCACAAAAAATCATTTTTATGTGATAAAGAACTGTATCCGTATTGTGATATGTGAAAGTCTGCGATGAATTTCAGCCCATTTCACAGTCTCCGACCGGAGAATCGTGTTCTTCCTCCTTAGTGCAAACTGCTAGTGGACCGGACATGCTTACACTGTAATAGCTATAAGGCAAATGATGCGATCGTAATCAAATTTCTCGCATGTGACCGCAGTCATACCAACTCTAAGCATATTTGCGCAGAAGATAGTATGACAACCTTGTACGTACGTTATGACGAAAGTGTATATAATTTCTACTCACCCTTGTATTTTGCAGAAAATATTTTTTAGTTTTGTCAGGAATTATTCAAGCTTATTGTGGAAGCTGAAAATCTGCACTTAATCTTCAAAACACAATTGGAATGGCTCATTGAAGTGTCGGAAGTCCGTGTTGGAAGAAAACAATTTCCACTGGAATATAGAAAATACATTTAAGGCGGGACAAACAATTTTCAAGCTGTCAAAAGCGGCGATATGCATCGATAGATCATGCTACTTCAATAAGAGATCGAGACATGAACAAATGTCATATCAGATAAACCTTGCACGAGCGTATTATGCACATGCAAGACAGAAACGTTGCGAGGAAATGAGACAACCATATGGAGTACCGACGTATAAAATATGTGGGAATGCAAGTCATGCTCACGCACTATTATTAAAATTTTAAGTGTTTTATGTCTAGAATTTACAAAAGCGTATTTATATTTCTCCAATAATTTATATATTATAAAAAAATAGTAAACAACAATTTTTCTTATATAACTGTTTTTTAATTTAAAACTTATGTCGCATAAGCAGATTTAGATATTATTTTGACTTCTGACTGAAATGTCAAAACACCTGTGAATTAAACTTAATTCAAATATTTTTTTATCTAAAATAAACAAAAAACTACTCCAACAATATGTATTGAATTAAAAAGAAAATTAACAACCATTAATCTATATTTTAAAAATTATGTTGTAAATTAATATCTTACATGACTTTATAAATTACAATGACATCTTCGCGAATATACCGCCGCCTGCAAGGTCACCAAAGCACGCATATGACAGACAATCTGACGCAAGTTCAATGTGATTTTATCAGTAGAAAAGCAAAATAATATCAAACTACTTAAAAAAAAACTCATTATATGCGACGAATAGATTGCTTTCGAATATATAACATGGTATTATTTTGAACTAATGTCAAATTTGGCATAAAAACACGTTTTAAAGTGATTTTTTTGTGAAAAAGTGTATGGACTACAGAGAAACGTCCGCCTCTCCCACACGGCACGCGGCATCTGATTCAAAACTGCGCTATTTCATGACACATTTCGCACTTTAGAATTTTTATTTTAAAATAATAATTAACGTATTTTTAATAAAAAATGTAGCTTTTTAATAGTGAATGAAGACTCAAAGTGCGAATATAGATAAAATATATCGTTTAAAATCATCTTTTTATATGAATAAACAATATTTAAAAAGCATCAAAATCGTAAAAATTTCTAGCATGTTTAAAATATTAACACTGAATATTTCTTAATATCCTACGTACGGATTCGTAAAATGATCTTGCATTGTTGTAATTCATATTTATGTTGAAATCCTATACTCCTATTATATGTTTACTATCATGTTTCAAAACTTTAGATAAATTACTTATCATTTTGTAGTGTAGGGATTCCAATGTATTTTATTTCCTCTAAAAATTGATAAAAATCTTCATCCAAAAGCATGTCTCAAAGTGCAAACACTGTCTCATCATTGCCCTTAGCAGGTCATTGAATGTAACCTAATAAGATAAATGTTAAAAACTTAATAAGATAACAGAAAAATGCATTTATAAACACTTTAAAGGCTTATTTGTATAAATATATTTTCTACTGAATCATATTTTACTGTGTATATTTATTTCATTTTAAATTACCATTTGAAACTGTACTTATTTTTACCCATTTTTTTTAATCTAACAAAAAAATATTTTAAAAATTGCATTAAAAAATTGAAATTTAGACTAATGTAGAATATAATAAGTATTTTTTTTCTGTTTTAGTTTTATTTCGGAATGATGAAATAAACATGTCTCTCTATACCCTCCTCCGTGGTCCATAGTGTATCTTTTCAACGAGACAACTTTATCATCATTCTTCGCAGTTAACAGTAGAATTCGCAAATGTTGATTCCATTAATGTATAATCAATTCACTATTTATCCATTCATAAGATTCTATGACAACAAATTTCATCATTAAACATAAAAAAAGTAACCCATATAAACCAAGTTTTTACAATACTCCCTTTCTTATTTAATCAGGTTTCGTGTCTACCAGACGCGTCGGAGTCATTACTCAGTTGTATGAAAAAACCATTAAAAATTTGAAGAATCCAAAATTATACTATAATTGAGCCCTTGCCCGGAATAACGTTGTATCCAACACAAATGTCAATTTTGAGTTATTGATGCTTATGTTGGGTATGTTATTATGCATCGTTTAAGGTAGATAATATGTGAAGAAAAAAATATTTAGGCTTCTGGCTGCATTTTAAAGTTATTGGTTTGTGGAAGAACGTTGTACATTGTTTCTCAAAATGGCATCGCCGCGCGTCAATATCGTGGAGCGTGGTTTAATTCACATGAATAAAGGGAGAAAACAAACATCTAATGTTTTAAACTGGAAAGATATCAAAGCCAATAAGTTGAAGGATGCAGGAAAGGAGTGTTTATCCAGAAAAAATATTATCAAACCTGCAATTGACCCGCCGGAACATGTTTGTGGAATATCGTTATATACGATTTGGCAGTTATAATTTCAGGTGTAATTTCATATGTGACAATATTATTTTGTCGAACGTTAACCAATTTTACTCAATTGATTTATCCATATTGATATTTGAAATGTTTTTTGATAATAATGCTGGCATTATAGTGCTCTTTATATCGTAACTTAAAATAATACCGATACAAAAAGTTTATTTAATTCCTCGTTCTTTTTCGTAGGGTCGAATTTGAGCCAAAAATGTTTAATTCCGGGATGTTTTCTCCATTTTAATATCAATATAAATATTCAATCAGAATTCAGGTTACTGAATTACAATAAAAAGAGTAATCATAAGAAATTGAATGTCCGATGCCATATTCAGCAAACAGACGGAGATAGGTAATAGTATGTACGAGAGACTTATCGTTCCGTAAAAGCTCTTTACCTACTGATGATCCCATCACAATCAGAGCTAGAAACTTCCACAAAGAATTAGAATCATGGACCTCCTATAGCCTTCTACCAACTCTTTGTGGAAGAAGGGGAAGATTAGCTACGGTATGGAAAAAAATCATGCAGTTAGGGAGCCTGGAACTAACTTTAATGAATTCCAATCCACTGCCAATAAGGCTGCTAAGCTCAAGGACCTCGATGACATTTGTGAATTAATGTAAGATGAGCATGCTGCTTTTAAAAAGCAGAATAAATAAAAAACGTTTTGCGGAATAACGTTGTTTGTGAAAATTTCTTATACAACGTTTTTCCACTAATTCAGCATGTTTTTTTACAATAGATTCAAATTTAATTGCCTTTTTTCCCTACTTTATATTGAGATTAGTTAAGAATTATATGGTTGTTATATTTAAAATATAAAATGTAATAAATTGTAACTGGTTTCATTTTTTCAATTTTTCTCGGAATGAGAGTATTGTTGGATACAACGTTATTCCGGGCAAGGACTCAATTATTAATTTTTTTTAACGAAAATTTGATAGATCAGATCGCCAAGAGTCTGCTTGCAAAGTTTCAAATCGATTGAATCACGGGAAAAGGGTTCAAAATCGATCCAAAGTTTTTGCATCAGACAACCAGATGCCACGAGTTAAAATAAAGGGAGTAAAAAGTAACCCATAAAAACCAAGTTTTTATTATACTCCCTTTCTTTGTAAAATATAACAACAATTAAAGACAAATTAAAACATATAACATGACATTAAACTTAAAATAATTTAATATATTTCTAAAATGTCAGATGTTTTGAGCTTTGATAAGACACTTCATGCTTTGAAGATTAAATTCTAAAACCATTTGTCAGTCAATTTAAATTTTCAACATTCGTAGTGAAGTACCTATTATGCATACCGACGGAGTAATTCAAATTTAGAAAATATTCCGCGACGTTATCGGGCCGCCGTAATCAAATTTTTCTAATGATTCCAATTTGAAAAAACCAATAAAATTTCAAAAAATCCGAAATTATACTATAATTATTAAATTTTTTTTAATGAAAATTTGATAGATCTTCTTGATCGTCGCCACGAGTCTACTTGCCAAGTTTCAGCTCGATTAGATCACGGGAAAAGGGTCAAAAATCGATCCAAAGTTTTTGTTGATGGCAAGCCGGCAAACAAGCAAGCAGACGCCACGAGTTAATATAAAGGGAGTAAAAATGGTTCATTTTTGTTTTCACTCTCCTGCCTAATTTACACTTTTTTGGCTTCCAATACTTTTTTAAAGAATGTGCGATATGTACCTAAATGTTTTAGTAAATAATAAGTGCATTTTTTATTTTATTTTAAACCAACTGGATTCAGAAAAAAAAATTCCTTCATCAGCGTATATATTTCTCAGACCATAAGATGCACTTTTTCACTCTGAGAATTCAACATGGTGCATGGTGCACACAATATTTATTATGCTAATACAAAGATCGCGACATTTCTATTACTTAAGTACCAGATATTGACATATTTGTTGTTCTCACTTGTGAAAGAAATCGAAATATTTTTTCATTTTTGTTAAGTTTCAAAAAAATTGAATTATTTGACCTGAAATGTATTAATTTATGACGCAAGTGGCTAAAAATTATTTCGATTTACGAATTACGGGGGTTTTCTAATTATTGGGGTTAATTTATTATGAAATTAACAATTCGGAACTTGCGGGTTTTAAAATTTTTTAATTTTGCCGACTTTGATTAACGGGGTTTTACTCTATACCATTTTATTACGGAATTAGTATTGGCTCATAATTTTATCGTAATAAAACATTTTATGAGTACAATATCAATTAGATTTTTTCTCATTGCCTGCAGAAAGCAAATGATTACAGAAAAGTATAAAACTTATCAAAATGCCATTTAAATAAGTTGAACAACCATTTAGTTCTTAGTTTCATAAGATTTTGTTCAATTTGTCTTCATGGCAGTCAAGTGCTCGCAAGGTTGTGGATTGAAGTACTTAATGTAATGAACTTGAGAGTCCAATTTGGGTAATCTGACGTCACTAGATCTGTGACCAAAGCAATAAAATATTGTCATCTAACATTATAGAATAAGACTACAAATTATCAGCGTCAATTGCTAAATGTTGGAATAGTACTTATTTACCATCACACCATTTCTCCATGGGGGTAAGCAGAGTGGATAGGGCGCTACACTCTTCTGTCCTGACATACAACTCTCGTCTCATCCACATTCATGCTTGTATTGTAGAGGCTTCTAACAGGACCTTCTTCCAGTATCTTGTTAATCTGGTCATGCCACGTCTTCCGCGGTTGCCCTCTTTTTCTGACGCCGTCAACACTTGTGTTATAAATATATGTATATATCTTTCTTACCATTCTTTCCTCATTCATTCACTCAACATGCCCAAACCATCGGAGTGATCCTTTTTTAATTCTATTAACTATGCTAAGATCAGCTTTACACTCATTCCTAATAGCATCATTCTTTACTCTATCATAAATGGATTTGTCACACATACGTCTAAGGAATCTCATCTCCACTGCATTCAGTCTACTTTCTGCCAACTCTAGGCTTCACTTGTGGTGTGAAATCATCAGTGTTGGTACCAGAATTCCATTAGAGAATTATTACATTCAAAGTACCATTCACCTTATTCCCTGCTGTCATTCTTCTCTCAATATCTTTCTCAACCTTTCCTCTTCTATCAAACACACTTCCCAAATACACAAACTCGTCTTGTTCCAAAAATGCATTGCCTACTAGTATTTCACACATTGTCTTACTGCTGCCCGTCTTGTTTGAATCCTCATTCAACAATTTTCATTGTCTTTATTTTTATAGTCACTTAAGTATCTGTTGTCGATATCTCCCTAGTTTAAAGACTGAGAAAGATAGTGAAGGAAATGTGACTGCAAGGAATAAAGTGAATGGCAATCTCTGAATGCAGTAATTTATATTGAATACTCGTTACCTAAAGCAAGATTGTCAACATACAGTAGAGTCCTGGTTCCAACACTTCATTTCCTTCACTTCAGACTTCATTTCCAAGAGTATGGAGATGAAGTCTGAAGTTGGCAGACGAAAAACGAAAGCAGGCTGAATGTAGTGCAAATGAGATCACTCAGGTGCGTACATAATCCATCCACAGGGTGTCCAGTAGCTAGTAGCAAAAACTTCAGGGAAGCCTTCTTCATTCAAGTTTGAATAGAAAATATTTTTTACACTTTGGATGAAGTGTCGACAGTTACGGAGATAAGCGACATCAAAGTTTGCATATTTTTTTCAATATTTCTTACTTATTTTCTGTAAAGCATTGAACTACCTTATATGGAATATTTACTTATATAACACTAACTTATATGGAATATTTACTTATAAATCACTAACTTATATGGAATATTAAAAATTCATTTGTTTTAACACAAGTCAAATAAAATGACTAAGACCTTACAAAAAAAAAAATTAATTTCTACAAGGTTTTCATAATTTCATTTGACTTGTGAATTTTTAATATTCCTTATAAGTTACTGTAGTGATACTCCCACATTTTACAGTAAATAATTTAGAAATAGTAAAATAGAAAATACAAACTTTGATATCGCTTATCTCCGTAACTGTTGAAATGCACCCATAGTGTAAATCTCGGAGAACCGTAGAAAAAAGTTCATCTGTATATGCACATCATTATAATTGTTTCATAACTCTAAACTATTAAATACCTATATGAAAATTTTTCTTTAAATTGATGAATTTCTTTTCTGAAAAATCTGCATTTTGATAGAGGGCTAAACAATGAACAAATTAATGTTTTCAGTGTTTTTTTTTAATTCAAAAATGAATGAGCGCAAAAACGTTGTGATTTAATTTTTACTGCCGACTTTATTCAATTACAACATTAAAATAATTCTATTATCATCCGTGGTACAACATTAAAATAATTCTATTATCATATCGCTGGATGTGAAAAAGTATTGCTCTTTGCTTATTTTTTCAAATGAATCATCTGAACTTTGCATACCTACTAACACACGGTACCTGCTTACCAAGTTAATAATAATTTATTTTGATACTGATAAAGTAGGTACCTATCAAGTATTCTGTTGTTTTTGTATGTTCTTTTCTGTCATTTTTTGACATATACATAACTAGTTTATGAATGAAAAGACCATATGATATGGAAAAAACAATATGCTGAAACAAAAAGATTGGTTTCCCAGGAAATGTCAACTTAAATCTTTTTAATTGTAATTTTTTATATGTAAACTTTTATAATAATGTTGTCTCAAATGTTCTATTATACATAGACTAAATTTATCATTTATATCACAAGTCTAGATATTGGCTTAAGAAATAGAACCGTGGCTCACAATGTTTAAAAATTAATCCACATCAGAAAATTGAAGACTATATATTGTCATAATCGAAGTCTTTCGAATAATCTAGCAGATATTAGAAATAACTAAATAATATTAATAATAAATAATATTAAAGTCGAAAGCGCAGAATTATACGGGAGCGTTTGTGAAATGACCATATTCACTAAAATACGCGAGAAATTTCTGGAACACGACCTGTTACAAATTCCGTAGAAGCTCGTGCGGAGAGTCAGTATGATTTTTTCTTAGTGTTCCATAGACGAGTGATTAGTTTGAGATATTATGAATTAATGAATATATTGCCAGTTAAATTCGAATCCAGTAATTTGAATTAATTAATAAAATTAAATTAATTTCAAGTGTTTTGTTTGCATCCCACAGACACAATCCCTTGACAATTACATTATTAAAGTGTGTGAATGCACCACGGTCTGTATTTTTATACATAGGCCAATAGTCAATCTTAGCGAGTACTCCCTATTGTCCCTATTAATAATTATCGAATATGTTTTCCATAAATTTCATTCATCACGATTTATGATGTCAGTTGGTTCTTCACAGAATTTATAAATTTCCTTTTCTAATTGTTTGATATTTTTTTTTTTTTAGTTTTATATTGAATGTTAGTTATTGACATAACATTAAAATGTTTGTGTTTTTTCCTTTCATCAATCACAGGAACTACGAAGCGAGACTTTCCCGGTATGCATTCTTGTGAATAAAATAGTAGTTAGCTTTACTAGTGTGTGGTGTTTTTAATGTATCACTAATATTTATTAATTAATATGTGTGTGTGTGCATAAATGAACATCTAAGCTTGGTGTATATGTTTTTTGTTATATATTTTTCTATTTTTAATGAACCTCCCTATAAAGCAGCGTTCCAAATCACCACCTACAATAGTTAAATTTATCTGAGTAAGATATAATAATGGCTAAGTTAAAAAACATGTAAAGTGTATTTTAAAAAAAAAATTAAAATTATCTGAAATAACCACATCCTGCTTGAAATAAGCGCCTATGTAAAATTTGTACTTTTAACTCTTGAACAAATATTAGGAATTATAGGAATCCTTTCAATTTCCACACATAAGAATATACTATAAAATATCTTCCGTTGTTATAAAAGTGCTGTCAGTATAAAAATTCAAGACTAGTATATTCATAAATGCTCAACTGCCTTTACCATTACCATAGATACACATTTTGCGAGCTTGGCCAAACAAACCAAAAAAAAAAAAAAATTTTACCATTATTTCTTGAATGTTCCAAAATGCTACACATTTTTATTCTTTTATAAAATTTTATGTATTTATTTAAAGTGCACTTAGAATTGTAAATTGTGCAACGTTCTGAATCTAAATGATTTTTTTTTACAGTGTATAATTTAAGTTTATGTTGTTAACTTGGTTCTTCAGAAATGTGTCATTTTTTTATTGAACTGGACAACTCTGATTTTACCTTATTTACATATTCCTTTATAACGAACTAGACAACATGATACCTTCCATTGTGATAATATTGTAACAGGATATCACTATCATGCACCAGTACCTCGATTACACTGATTACATGATGAAGACAGTAGTAACACTGACTTAATATTATAGCAGTGAATTTAAAATACATATGAGATGTGACAGTTCAATTCTCTG
Source organism: Agrypnia vestita (assembly GCA_016648135.1). Classification (NCBI taxonomy): domain Eukaryota; kingdom Metazoa; phylum Arthropoda; class Insecta; order Trichoptera; family Phryganeidae; genus Agrypnia; species Agrypnia vestita. The sequence goes on from JADDOH010000414.1 coordinate 179,774, forward strand.
AATAATTAATGTCATATTAAATAAAACTATGACATTCATTTTCAAAATTACTTATTCATTTGTTTTCCCTCTGTTTGTTTTTTCTTTGATATCGTTCTGTCTGCGACCGTGGAAAAAATAAAATTCACATTATTTTGGAATATGAGCCTTGTTTAGGCACTAATGCTGCACAGACGACACACAATATCAATGACGTGTATGGGCCAGGTAACGCAAATGAATGCATGTTGTGTTTTTGATTTGTACGCCTTTGTTCTGAAAATTTCGACCTCAACTATGAACCCCGTGGATGACCGAGGACTACAGTCGATAATGACAAATTGAAAGCTATAGTGGAAGCGCATTTATCTTAAACTACGTCAGAATTAGTAATAGCCTTCAACGTAAGTGAAAAAACTGTATTGATTAATTTAATCAAATTGGGAAAATAAAGAAGCTCAGAAAGTGAGTGCCGTATACTATATAAAATATACTGAAGGACAATAGCAAACTCGTATAGAGGCTTGCCTTAGTTTATTGAGTCGGCTCATAAATGAGGGAATTCTGAATCTGATTATTACTTGCGATGAAAAGTGGATTCTGTATAATAATCAGAAACGTTTGTCACAATAGTTGGACCCAAGGGAGGCAGCCAAACAATGACCGAAACGCAAATCATAATGAGTCAAAATAAACTGCTTATAACTGTATGATGGACCTGCGCCGGCATTATTGATTACAGCTTCTTACAGCTGAGATCTGGCACAATTACTGCAGAGAAGTGCTGTCAAAAATTGAAAACGATGATGGACAAGCTCGCTATCAAACAACCGAGACTTGTCAGTTGCTCTAGTCCACTACTTTTCCATGACAATGCTCGTTCACACACTGCACAACGGACTGTCTTAAAATTACAGAAGCTTTGACTGGAAACACTCCCATCATCCACCTTATTTTCCAGATTTTGCACCTACTGATTTCCATTTTTTCCGGAATTTGGATAACTTACAAAGAAAAAATTTCAACTCTTATGAAGCTGTAAAAACACTTATAATGAATTCATTGATTCATGTCCCCAGGATTTCTACACAAAAGGCGTCAATGAACTTCCATAAAGTAGTAAAAGTGCATCGACAACAATGCCCAATACTTTGATTAATTAAATATGTACCTATATACTTTTCTCTCATCTGATCACTGAGACTGATGAATATTAAAAATAATTTATTCAACCACATTCACTATGACTATTTTATTTTTAACTTGCATGTTTAAACAAAATGCATGATTTTAGTGCCTCTGTATCAGAGTATACAATTTAATATTAGTATTTTTGTTTTAGATTTTTGCTTTGCTCTTAATATAGCATTAACATTTTATGTCTGTTGGTACTAATTATTACATTACAAACTGAAAATTTAAGACCATTGTTAGTAGTAGAAAATATATTATTTAACTTAATTTCAGTTACTAATTTAACTTAACTATGGGAAGACCTCATTTAATGTGATTAACTCAGCCTGTAAAAACCTCGCGTTAAACGAAATTACATAAATTGAAAATACAGACAGTAAGATTTGTTCTAATTCTTCCACCACGGAAAAAATACTGCATATAAAGTATATTACAGAATACAAAACAATGCATACATTTTTGTCTACTGAATGTACACATAATTAAATGATAAACTACTTTTTTGCAAAATATTGGAGCAATGATATTTTACAGAGCTCAACATTTTCATTTTTTCGTGTATTTTCGATACCTGGGGAATGCTTTGTTTAATTTTTTACAAACTGATTAATCAGTATTTTAAAGTGGAAAATGGTATTAATTTTCTTGAGTGCACCGACTGTTAACACAAATCGAATTCATGTTAAACAAGGTTTTCCTGTGGTTTTCTTAGTCATTAGAAATTTTTTGTTAAATTAACATTTATTAAATCAGGCTTTGACTGATTGGAAAAACTTTTTCGGTTTGATTGGAAAATTCCTTCGGTTTACAGCAAATAAAATTAACTACTTCTATGGATTGTAGATCAGGCAAAAAAACATGATACATCTGTATATTTTAAATATTTTTCTGTCTCTGGCTGAGGAATTACCCTAAACACCATTGACATATATTTATAATTAATTATACAAATAATTAAACTGATAAAAAAATATAGCATTGAAATAAGTTGTTGAGATGCATTAATTTTTGTGATTTGATACAGTGCATAATTTACAACTGACAACAACACTATTTTGATTCAATTAACCATCTTTTAAATCATTCTAGTGGTATACAGAAGTGGGCTCAGTACTTTGGCTTGCAGTGTATGTACCCTTGTCTGTGTGCCAACTACAATAATGCTTTGCAATACTAATTTTATTTTATATTACAAGTTTACCCACGGGTAGTCCTCGCTAGATGTAGTTGCCTAATTGGGCCTACGTAGTAGACAATGATTATATCATAAATAATTGTATCTTTACAAGACTTAATATCTGAATTAAAAAACAATTGTTTAGTTTACGTATTTTTGCATGGCAAGATATCCAAAGGTTTCTTTTAATGAAAAAAATTGTCATTTCATAGATAACTATATATTTTTTTCCGATTCTATGAACATTGAACTAGGTATAAGATTATGATGAATCGCTTTGTGAATCACTAGAAAATATTAGCGACGATAATTGTTTTGTTATGCACATTTTATAGACACAAATATACCATTTAAATGCAGGTACATGAGTAAATTTTTGGTTGTTTTTATTACTTTTAGTAAATTATTATTCCTTATGCGATTTTTCATTAATGTTCTTGTAATTACAGAGTGGCTCAATAAAACGACTATTTACAATAAGCATGTGATGACACAAATGTTTGAACGTCCACCCAGTACCCCGCTTATCACAATATCTAATCACCACTCCTGCTTCGATGATCCTGGAATATGGGGTAAGATGTTTCGCTCATGTATATCGCTTGTGGTATGACAAAGAGATCTATTAAAGAATATTTTTTGCTCATTTTCTATTATCCCTATTGCCATTTTATTATACAGGGTGTAACAGAGCTAGTCCGCAATACAGGTAACCCCCGTTGATAGTGGAGGACACGTGCCGGACGTGGTTGCGATGAGTGAAATTTCGCGATCAACAGGGATTTAAAAATCTTTTTTAAATTCGAGAAAACACTTAAAATAAACATTAATAATAACAAAAATGGTCATACATAATGTAATTCATACATTTTGAAACACTCTAAAATGAAATACATGGGAATTAATATCCTAATTTACTTTTGTGTTGTGCATTATTGTTGGCGTGCAATTGTCCAGTGCGCTGTTGTCCAAAATTTTAAAAAAACATGGAAGAGAAGTATTTCAATTTACTGTGAAGTTTTTTTAATTAATTTATACATAATATGTTATGTGAGGAAAATAATATTAATATTTAATAGTGAAATGGCTCTAAATTTAGTACTGTCCAGAATTGGTATAAAGGAAAATGCTTTGAAGTGTTTTAAAAACTACTTAAATAATATATGTCAAACTACAAAAGTTGGTGATATAGTATTTGACCCAATCCTTATATCATTAGGTATTCCACAAGGTTCAGTACTAGGACTAATTTAGCTCATAATTTACATTAATGATGTAACGAAAATACTAAAATATTGTAAAATTTGATTATTCGCAGATGATGCACTAGTATAGATATCAGGAGACAGTTATATAGAAATCATAAACAAACTAAACTATGACCTTAATCAATTATCAATATCGCTTAAAATAAATCAATTGAAATTAAATATATATCAATAAAACAAAAGTAATGAAATTCATTTCAGCACATAATCACGCCCACATTATGAATCTATTTTATATACATATTTTCATTGGTGTTTGTAATACATATGTGAAATTTCCCTATTTTAGGATATTACATATTATTATTTCATTGAATTCAATTATTTGTTATAAAATACATACATATCAGAGTTCTGAACTGGACAGACTTCTAGCTCAGATTTGCCATTTCATTGTAACTTAGGAAAAATCTTATTTGTATTTGTATTTTTTCTCAGATTTCAAATCATATCTGCAAAAAGATTAAAGTTAAAGAATTTCTTTATTTTACAAGATTATCGCCAATGAAGCACAATATAGTGTTAATATGTTATATTTGTAATATAAGGAGAAAGCGAAATATAACATAGCATTTTATTAGGACATGTCTTTTAAAAATATACATATTTCAGGATCCATCTCTGTTCGCAATCTCTGTTCCCGCAAGCGACTGCGCTGGGCCCTGACCGCTCACGACATCTGCTTCACGAATATGGTGCACTCAGTATTCTTCTCGCTCGGCAAGTGCATCCCCGTTGTGCGGGGAAACGGAGTCTATCAGGTGATGCATCACTTCCATTTTGTCAATACTGACACAACGCCGTATTACCATTCTTCGTTGTCTAAAAAGTAATTATATTTTGAAACATTTTATTAATTTTTCAAACACTGTGTGATTTCACAAACTTAAAATTTTTCCCCATCGCTGTTCGAAATCTTATTGATTTGATTGGTTTGGATTCATACTAATGCTTCTTTGTTTATATTGGAATATTGTTTTTTTAAGTAAATAATCACATTAATTAATACAATGGTCTAATCATTTTACAAATACAATGAATGGTGCTCTGAACACAGTTCATATTGTTACATTGGTTACATGATAGGAATTTTTCATCTGAATTTGAAAATTAATTATTATATTAATTAAGATTAAATAATTAAGATATTAAATATTCCAAGCTCAGGTTTCGATACGGAAGTGAGCCTAGACCTGGCAAAAGAAGAATGAAGAAATTAGAAGAATGCAAAGCAATTTATAGCATAGTGAATAAGATTAAAAAAGATCGCTTAGTTGCTCCCGTCACATTGTATAAATTGGAGAGAAGAGAGTAAAAAGAAAGAATGAGGCTCTAGGATACCAAATACTGTTGTATAAAAAATTTAGTAAGGCAACAAGTTCATGAGAAGATGTATGAGAGTGGACGAGACAACAATTAAGATAAATTTTTTTTCTCCTTTCTATAGCCCTGCTGCGGAGAAATGACAATGATATTTTTTATACTATATAGACAAAGCGAATAGGACTTGATGTTTTATCTGCATGCTTGAAATGATATTTGCTCAAATATACATTTATGACCAAGGCTGGGCATTCATTTTACAAGTTTTAAATTCGAGGTGTTTCATGATTTGATCGTGCTCTTTCAAGACGGGTAATCTGAGCGTAATATCAAATTAACATGATAGTGCACCATATGGGTTGTGAATATTGCTAGAGTGAAAAGTAATGAAAGAAAGAGATGAAAATATAATTGTCGGTCTTCTTAAATTAATTATAAGCTGTCATCAAATTTTACGGCCGAGGCCTGTCAATTAATGATTACATTTTCTTAATTATTGTATTCAGTTTATTACTTTCATATTAGAACAAAGGTCCTAAAAAAATTTTAGTCCAGCATATTAAAAACGGTAACTATGCATAAATCTAACAATTAACTAAAAAATGTTTTTTTACCAGCCAGCAATTGACTTCTGCATCGAGCAGATGGAGCTAGGATCCTGGCTGCATATCTTCCCCGAGGGTCGCGTCAACATGACTAAGGAGGAAATACGCTTCAAGTGGGGCGTGGGGAGGATTATTTACGAGTCTTCCAAGCTACCTCTCATAGTACCCATCTGGCACGAGGGTATGGACCAGATACTGCCCAACACGGAGCCCTACATAATCCGGTTTAGAAAAAAGGTGGCTCTCAACTATGGAAATCCAATTAACATTGAAGAAATTGTTAATAAGTAAGAATTTTTTTATTTAATACCGTGATTAAGATTTTTTAAATTTTAAAATATTTGTATTAATAATCTTCATGCGTAATTATGTATTTCATTTGTTTTCAATTTATGTATTTCATTGGATTTAATGTTCATTGTTTTATTTATGATGCGTAACTAGCAGTTAAGCAATCGGCCATCGTCGATTGCTTGCTATTAGGCTCTGCGGTGCGTCTATACTGGTCGCGCGCACCAACGGCCACCACTACACAGCTATTAATTAATGTCTGCGATTAACTGTCGCCCATTGCTTTTCATACGATTTAGTTATTTTTAAAATTGGTAATGGCAGAACCACACACTGCATATCAAATTTTTGAAGCAATCATTATATAGATGATCCGTCACTGTAAATGCTTCCGAGATTGACACATTCCCACTGTTAATATTCTAACATAATATTAAATGTCAAAAAATGTAATTGCTCACAGAAAAAATAAAATTGATGTAAGAAAATAAAAAAAATTATGTATCTCGCCCTGAAGTGACTCGAATGTTAAAAAATGTAGGTATATATAATATTTCTACACATTAAATAATATCTAAATGTATTTTAAAATAATCTGTGCACCTTGTTTCTTAAAAAAAACATACAACTTGATTAATTTTTTAAGCTGGCAGTGGAAAAAAAGCGTTACTCGATGCGTATTTAGTGCAATCATAATATCTGTAGATATTCCATTCAACTTTTTAGTAACTATCATAGTCCATGCTTATTCCCATTGATTCTACTACCATATATTTTAATTTATACATAAGTGTTGATATCATTTAAGTATTGGTACAAAATAAAAAATAATTTTACAAAATTTTGTGATGAATTTTTAAAATTTATGCTAATGTCACATTTATTCTTTTATTATTAGAATATTAGATTTTTTATTTTATTATTAATTATTAGAATAATTTACAAAATTAAAACACTGCAAATGTTCTCAGGTTTTCACGGCCATTCAGAGCCTACTGGTTTGAGTTTTCTGGGGTATTACCTTTCTGGCCGACGTTTCGAATCCCATGGTAGGATGTACGATATATATGTATGTGTAATTTAGGATACATCGGGGCTGATATGTTATTATGAGTGTTGATGATGTACAACAAATTTCAAACAAATTTTTTCTTATATCATACAATTCTTATAATCATACGAATATTTTCTTTTAAATTACAGGCTTAGAAAAGAGAATGCTCCACCAGAAAAAGCGAGAAAAGTGATAACGGACCATTTGCAAGAAAAACTCTACAAGCTTCGAGATGAAACACTTAGGTTACTTAGGAATACTGCAGAGGAATCGTCAGACAGCCAAAAACATTTATAACCATATCATTTTTTTTATAACTAGTTAATTGTTTTATTCTAGTACAACCTCTCTCAGTCATGAAGGTATTTGATAAATATATATGTAAGTTCCTTTTTTTAAAATACTTTAATCTTGATTGTGTGTGCCTCATGAGACAAGCTGAAATTCACCGTACTTGTCTGATAGTGGCCGCTTGTAGATAGAATCTTATAAAGGTGCATAAATGAACACACCATGCATACAATTTGATGATATTTTTTTAATGTATTGAAAGCGCCATCTAGCGGTGGTAAATAATAAACATTGTTTGACTTTTGATAAAATATTATGAAAGAAGAAGAAGAATTATAATGAAATCTCATGCGTAAAAATGTAGATGACATTTTGTGTTTATTAAATGGATTCATGCAAAATTATTGGATACTGGTATTACAAATATTCCATTACATATACAGGTGTCTCGTAGCTAGTAGCAAAAACTTCGGGGAAGACTTCTTCAATTTTGAATAGATAATATTTTTGTCGACAGTTGTATCAAAGCAAATATTTTTTTAATATTCCATTAAGTTACTGTAATGATAGTCCAAAAATAAGTTGAAAATATTTATAAAAATTCAAACCTTGTTATTGCTTATCTCCATAACTGTCAACATTTCACCCAAAATGTAAAGAATATTTTATATTCAAAATTGCATGAAGAAGACTCGCCGAAGTTTTTCCTATTACCCATGAAACACCCTGTGTACTAAACTAAAGAAAATAAAAAAGTTTTAACGTAACCTAACCGTATTGACAGATTATGACATTGAAAGAAATTTAACTGCAGTATATTATTGGTGTCTAAAAATATTACGGTTTTGTGGCATTAGTATGGATTTTCACTTTGCATTTTTATAGTAATAAACCTTAAAAGTAGTTTCCTGCAAGCGACCACTCTAATACACCAGTTTCAAATTCACAATCAAATGCGACAATTTTTTTTCTTGTACGTGCGTAACTTAATTTTTCATATGGAAATTTTAAATCGTCCTAATCATATTTTTGTTTTATTATTAACCTTTATATGCTCTGCGACCCCTTCAAGGACAATCAAGTGCAGTTTATTTTGAAATTGGATTCCACTTTTTTAATGTGTATATAGATATCAAACTACATAAACAATTTGTATTGATATATAATGTGTGTATTTATTATTTATATCAATAAGCATAGAGAATAGTTAGTTCCCTATTTGCACTTGAAATGTTTATAATTGTCAGACAAAATAACCACAAGTAAGAATATGTGATTTTATGAACTAGTCTTCTTCAGTTGTTTTTTTATGGCTGACCAACTCCACGTGTTGTATAGTCATAGCGCGCAGGCAAATATGGGTTAATAATTTAACTGTGCTGTTGTGGAGTATCAGGTGCGGACCGGAATCCACTTAAATTGGTACATATTTACTAAGTTAGATGCATTTTGGTCATCACTGGCGAATAGATTGGTCAATTGTTGACCGCAGTATATGAATTGTGAGACATTCTGTATTAAGGGCTTAATTGTGCCATTAGTATTATTTGATATTATATCAATTAATATCAAGTTATTTATAATTATCGAATCTTTATTTTTCAAATTAAGTAAAATATCTCATCCACGATAACACTATGATTCAGTCTTCAAATTCCGCTTGTATATTTTTTTTGCCAATTTCTTTTATACAGTAAAACTTCGTTAATTCGAAATTCAAGGGACCTAAAGAAAACATTGCGAATTATGCGGAACCCCGTTAATTCAAAATTAAGTTTAAAAAAATGCAAAATTTGCCAAAAATTCTAAAACTCATTAAAAAAACGATAATTTTGTAAAAATGTCATAAATTTTGCGAAAAGAAAAAACATTTTTGCATATTTCCAGAAATCATTTCGAAAACATAAAATTTATTATGCTAATACATAGATTGCGACATTTCTATTGTTTCTTTGATGTTCTCAATTGCGAAAAAACAAAATATTTTTAATTGTTTGAAGAATATTTTTTCTTCTGAAAGGAGGCTTGAACTTTTGATGATATTATTATTAAAATAAATCACAAATCACTTTGTTTTCACCACTTCCATCCCCTTCAGATGACATTCCTAATAATTAACACCTCCGAACCCCCTCCCCCAACACTCTCCTTCGCCGTAACACACTTGCATGGTTTAACTTTTTCAATTTTAGTACACAAACAATCCTGAAGAAGAGAACATTGTTCTTGAAATATTTTAACCAAAATTGCAAAAAAATTCTAATCATGTAACCTAAAACGTATTGAGTTATGGTGCAAGGGACTAAAAATTATTTTGAACTACGAATTACTGGGTTTTTCGAATTATCAGATTGTACGCACAGTATTGTAAGTGGCAGTAATTTGTGCTTATATATTATATTATGTTCTCTTGAAGAGAATATGTATATTTTTTTTAAATTACTCCTGAAAATACCTATTTATTAGCTACGAAACTTTTTGTAAGAGAAATCGAAGTGGTCGGCACATCCGCTTCTGGCAGCTGAAGTCTAGATTCAAATTCCACTAGCAGCCATACAAAGTAGTTTTATCTATTTTTGGCTCAATTACAAAATAATACAAATATTGATGTGATATACATTGCATATACGTGCATGTGTAACAAGTAGAGACTGAACTTCGATGTGTATCAACTTTTTGAGCTGCTCTCGAGACAAAAGTGTCTTCGTGAACAGGATTTTATGGCTAGTTTCTTACTCTACAAAAACATTTTTCAAATTTGTGAATGAAGAATTATAAATAGTCTTCAACAGTACATTTTCACTTTGACTTTTATACACTTGATTACATGAAAATATACTTGTGGCCATGTTTTGCATTACAGTGAAGAGGGTATTAACAATTTTTCATCAAACGCTGTCCAATTTACCTACTGTATTTTCTCATTTATAAAATTAATAAAAAACATCGATTTATTTCAATTTTAGTCAATAATATAATATTTATTATTAAGCACATTTATAGTAAATTATTACTAATTATTAAAAATCTGAGGGCATATTTCGTTTAACTCATTGAGGTATAATTTATTTATTATTTTATCCATGAACATCAAGATGATTAGGTTCATTGTTTTTATTCATGTACCTGAATTTAAAATTTTATGTCATTTTAAAACAATCGGCCGTATTCATAAAATAGCAGTAGTGTTGAGATAACAATCTAAATAGACGATAATAAAAAAATAATAAACGAGACATAGGTATACGTCGGTGTTCGTCATACTCAAATAAGGAGATTTGTATATTTTCACATATCTCTCTCAAAGTAAATATGTACTGCAGTGTCCAATATCTGCCATTTCTTTAGAAAAGGGGTTGATTTCTTCAATACCTTCTCATCTGATTTGTCTGGTCTGACAGAGCTTCAAACGGATTACCCAAGTACCTATCGCAAACGTAACCTCACAATTCTCATGTTTCAACTAAAGTTGCATGAAATAAGTACTAATGTACTACTAATAATTTAGAGCTTATAGAAAAAAGATTATTTCATATGCACTCATTAATTTCTTCTCCCACAGCGTCCTGATGTAAAATTATGGCAAAATTGCCATTGTCGCGTTGGACTCATATTTATATATTGAAGTTTGACGGATAACTGTCATGTATTTCTTTCTCACTCTCTCTCTCTCAAGTAGAAACTTAAAGAAACAAATACCCGCATATACTTTTATTTTTTATTCTCGTCTATTTAGTGTTGCGATAATAATCTTAAGATCTCAATATTACTATTTTCAGAATATGGTTGAATATTTTTCTAATAATAGAAATGATTATATAATTATATACTTTATGTAACTAACAATGAAATTTAAAAAACAAAACTGTCATTAGTAATACAAGTACATATCTTGAAAAATTTGGAATTACATATCGACAATAAAAATTAAAGTAAAATTGTATTCTTAACATAAGAAACAATGTTATTGCACTACTACTATATGTGTACGTACATACATGTTAAAAAAATGAAATTTAATTTGATGTTTTGGCTCAGGAAAATTTTTGAAGCTCGTGTTTCTTTAAAAGCATTCCTGAATCTCAATGAGTTAAAGATTATAATAAATTATATAGAGCTAATCAACTATCCTAATTCCGAATGTCCGTCCGTAAATTGCTGGAATTACAACAACAAAGCTGACTAGCCGCTAGTGAGGCGCGGGCAGCCAAGTGTGACATGTCAATCAATGCGCGGCTCAGGCTACATGCAAGGGTCGCGCCACCAAACTACACAGTCTTGACATTTTTTATACTAATTTAATAATTATATCCCGTAATTTTTCACGGGTGTAAGGCTAGTATTAATTATTATAATTTATCTAAGTTATTTACATATTGTATCATTAGTGTTAATTAATAATACCTGGAAAGCAAGAAGATTCTTAAAACCAAACAGTTAGCGGAAAAGTTTGCATTCTGTGGAAAAAAATTATTACGATTGCTTTTATATGCTCAGTAAATCCGCAGACTAGTCTAAGTAGAATGGATAACGGGAGTATTTATCGGATATCAATAGGTCTTTCACAAGAAATACATTTCTCAGCGCATAAATTCAAGTTGCAAACAGTAAGTTAAGAACCAAAGTCAGCTGGGACCATTGCTCGCACCATTTTTAGGTGGTATGGTAAAAATTCAGTTTGCTCTTAAGATAACTTGCCAGACACCAATGCCATTGTCACAAGCACTTTTTACTTATTTTATTAACAATTGTGTTTGTATACAGGTGTACCAGAGCTACCAGCAGAAACTTGGCCGGTAGATTCCTGCCTATGTTATGAGTCTAAAATGTTCAAGCAACCATGACCTAATATCAATAGTTATGGAGGTATGCAATATCAAGTTTGCATTCTTTTTTTTTCAATATTTTTTTTTTTACAAGGTTTTTATCATTTTATATAAGTTATATTGAAGCAAATTAATTTTTCTTAATCGATATAAGTTACTGTTATGATAGTTCAACTTTTTGCAAAAAATAAGTTATAAATATTGAAAAAAAAAAATGCAAACTTTGATATTGCATATCTCCATAACTATTTGGTCAACATAGGATATTTGGTCATGGTTTGCTCGAACATTTTAGACTCATAACATAGGCGGGAATCTACTGGCAAAGTTTCTGCTGCTAGCTCTGGTACATTGAGTTTCCATGAATTTACGTAAAAATTTATTTCCAAATTATGAGACCGGAACCTAACCATGTGTGTATTATGTTTTAACATAATACACATACATATATGTATTATTCTGTGAAATTATGTATATTATTTTACAAGTCTGAGTATAACAAAACAACAAAAAATATTTATAAGTAATAGCACCAAGCTGCATAACTTTTAGTAGAAATTCTGAGCTAGAACTGATAAGGTATTGATTTATGTATATGTGTGAGAAAACCCCAATTAAAAATCAATGGTACATGAAAACTTTGACACCTATTGTCCATCTTTATCAGCCGTGGTTTATTCTTTTACACTTTTTAATGCCACCTAAAGAAGCTTAGATTTTACAAAATTGGAAAAAGATAATATTTATGATTATTATATCTGAAGAAATGTGATCATTTTATATAATTATTATCATTAAGACATATTGTTATGGAGAAATGGCTAATGTATCTTGGTTTTTTGGGTTATATTTAGTGTGGAGCTCACAACCGGTATGTAAGTCTCAGTTTGGTTTAATATTTAAATTATTTTGATATTTAGGAGTCAATTATTTGTGTTAATGTTTGTGGTTAATGTGGACCCTCCACAATTGTTTTAATTTGATTAATTTAGATATTTTAATTCTGACCATTTTCAAATTAGTTGCATCGCAATTAGATAATATATGTAATACAGTCTCAGTAATCCGGTCAGTTGACAATCACTCATTCAAAATATAGATTTTTGTTGAGGTTCTGCGATTCCTTGTTCAAGATGGCTTCACTTTTCATTCTTCTGGGTGCGCAATAAATATATTCCCTGCGTAAATTTTAAGAGTGTGTTAATAGTTTCCCATACGTATTTAAATTCAGGTAATATTCCATTGGTTGGAAAAAATAAAGCTGCAGCGTTGATGCAATGACCATGAGTATATAAGTAGACCAAAGACTGCCAGATTTTTTAGTACATAATAAATTGGGTTATCAAAATGATGCTAATGCTGAATCGTGAGGTTATCCCCTTAGCAAGCATGAGCTTGTTAAGAAATTCTTGTAATTCCGGCCCTAATGTTTTCGAAATGCACATGTACCTATGTATGAATGAAAATGTTCACCTTGCTATTTACAATTTCTATTGGCTCCAACAGGGTTATAAATATATTGCGTTTTATACAGTTGCTCTACAATGTACACCATAACAAAAAAATTATGCGTAAAATAAAAAAAATTACAATATCTAATAAGTTTTAAAAAATATCTCATAATATACTTTTTTATAATATAAGTTTGAACAAATAAATTAATTATTATGTAAATTACTTTATATATTTCATTTTTAAGTTGTGTTGAAAATATTGCATGCAAAATGTTGACTATTTTTATTTTAGATTTTAATGATTGTGTTTTGGGATTGAAATGTTTTTATTTATTATTAATTGTTTTTCCACTTTGTGAAACATAAAAAATCTTCTTTATTTCCTTTTTCCATTGTATTTTAAGTAAAGATTTTCAGTACCATTAAGAGGCCAGCATAATATTAACAGTACTACTGGTATATTTTTAACCTTTCCAATATGTAATAATATCCCCAATGTTTGCATTTTACTTATATTTCCAGTAAATATGTATGCAAATTCATAAATGAGAAAGACCAAAAACATATCTCTATTCTGTTTTTCATTTACTATTTTGATGTTGATAATTACATATTTACTTTTATTTTTATCTATAAATTTACACATTGCCCGTGTTCTGGCAAAACACTTTATCTTAAAAAGTCTGGGCTAATTTACCAGCGATTTACAGTCAATACATTAAAATAAGCTGGGCTTAGCCAGAATTTATAGGAAATAAATATTTGGTAATTCTGGTAATTCCTTAGGCATCACTATCATATTTATATAATTATCTAAACATTTATCTACTTCTCAAAACTGGAGTTATGTACAGCTTATTTGAATGTACTCAAAATAAATGATGTTGTTTCTTGCCAGAACAGCGATGATGTATTATATTATATGGTATATTAGGAACAGTAGGCTCTCAATTATCCAGGAATTGTTTAACAGGGAAACAAAAGGAATAATCACTAATAAGTTTTCTTTTTTCCGGAGGAGATGTTATTTACATAGGAACTTCTTATTTATCAAATTTTACTTAATACAAAAAAAGAAAATCTACAGCATATTTTTTATATTATGTTATATTGGGTTCACATTTAAAAAATCTGAGAATTTTATACCTTACAGTAATCTAGTTATCGATTATCTGCTTACAATTCGTGTTCACAGGTAAGAGATCTGAGTCTCCGCATATTGATTCTCTAATGATCTAAAAACTCTTAATTTGAAATATTTGGTATGATAAAGGAAGACTAGAATAATGTATAATCAATTTAAAATGGTGGCAACATCTGATAAGAACATTTATGGTAACATTAATTTGTCATTAATGTCATGTATTTAATTACTGTATTCATTTGCTACATTGCTTGCTAAGCCTGAAAGCCTAAGCTTAAAAGCCTCCCGCAATGATATCAGCAATAGGTGCCCATATTTTTCTCAGAAATGAGCAGTGTATATAGGGTAGGCCCAAACTGATAAGAAATAAGAAACAATACAAATATAATGTCCTATTTAAAAATATTTATGTGTTATTTTTTTGAATGACAATGTTATTGACAAATTTATTGAAGAATTTAAAAAAAAATTTGATCTTAAAAACAAAACAAAGTGAATCCCTCGGAACTGATAAATTTACTATGATTTTTCATTTATTTTGGTTAAATGGTTATGCTGCCTGGAAAAATCTCAATAAGTGAAACTGCAGCAATCAAGAACCACAATGTATGGAGATTTGCCATTGTCGCCTTTTATTTTGAACTTCTTACATTAATTACATATTATTTTTTTAAATATGTATATTTAAATCAAGTAGACACCTAGTAAATAAAATACCATTTTCATTTTCAGAAGTATATGAAAGCATCAATCATCAAAATACGAATCAAATGTCCTATTTTTTAGCCAAATATATGACTGTTACACATTTTTCTTCACGAAAATTCAACTTCCCTTGGCACGTCTACAAAAATCTCTATAGTTTTGGTTGGTTGGAATGTACTACAATATTCAAATACTTTTTTATAAACAATAAAATCTTATTTTGCATAATAGAAGTTCTACTGTATTTGGCACATTTCTTTACTAAGCATACAGTAGCCGGCAAACATCTTGAAATTCTATGGCGTAGTGGGGGGAAGTTTGCGCATCTACCTTTCCACCAACGAGACCCAAATTTCGTCTTCTGCGCATTCCCCCACTATGCCAAAGAATTTCAAGAAGTTTGCCGGCAACTGTACCTGAGCAAGCAAGAACATTTTATTCAAAAACAGTATGAAAAATGATTTTTTTTTATTAGGTTTGGACATTGTAATTTTTTATGTGACCCGGATAAATGGGAATCTATTGTTACTGTTTGTTATTTATTAATCACTAATGCATGTGTTGTAAACGTTATATAAAATGAATTACCAGTTCTGAGTGCAGCTAAATATAAATACTAACTTGTTTATGATTTTAAGTGCAGTTACAGGCACTAATATCACGGGTTTGGCCTAGACTTTATTCAGTAAAATATGTTTTATACTCTTAGCATAATACAGCTGCTAGTTTAGGAAATGATTGCCTTACCTAAGGAATTGGCTATGCAATTCTTAATGTATATACATAATCTCTGTCAAAACACGCCATTAAATTTATTCTAAAAGCACAATGAAGACTCAAAATGACTTTATTGACATTTTATAGATATTTCATATGTTTAAAAATATAAAAATTATCGGCACTCGCGTATTTTGTTATAAATAAAAAATATTTTTTGTAATATTGTTTTCTTTACTGCCCTAAAATATGAGCCTCTTTCTTTTATTTTTAATTATTCTCATACCATGTAAATTGTTGATATAACCTAATCAGGGAAACTGATTCAGAATTTACAGTGCAATATTTTGAAATACCGGACTTATAAAATACTAAACAAAAGGATATCCCAAGAATTAATTTTTATTTTGTTGTTATTAAATTAAAATATATCCTCACATTCTGCATCGTACTGATCAATAACATCCAAACACATGCCTGGTTAGGATTTATTGGATTGTAACATATTTGTTCCATTTTGCGTGTGTTTTAATAAAATCATTTATTTGTAAATTCAGAAATAAGTTATGTTATAATGAGTGTAATGTGTGTGCCATTCTGACTAATGACTTTCCTCCATCTTTCTGGCACCTGAAGGACTCTTCTCTTATCTCTGGGACTTGTTAGTGAAGATCAGATTAACCCGGCACCAATGTTGTGAAAATAATTACGCGGACGATGACAACGGGTCGTAGTGACCCAGATCTTGTCAGTAAATTTTTCACTAACGATCGAGATTTTATAATGAATCCTATTCCAATATATCTATCGCTTGTATCTTGTTCAATCTCGCTACATTGGCTACGTTCAGATAAATGGTCGCCAAGTTCAATTTCCGAAGTTGCATTTGATGCTTTTTCAGAGTCTGACTCTTCTAAAACCACCAAAATTCTCTCCGGGTGGTCTGTCAGTGGCATTCACCAAGAAAACAAAAATAAACAAGAAAATTGACATTAAATTATATTTACAATAAATTAAATCACATAATCAACAAAATAATAAGATAATTAACAATAAACTAAAAAAAAATATATACAAATGAAATTACGTCACAAAAATGCGAGTGTCAATACTTTTAACATTTCTAATAAGGATTAGCCATTTTTAAAATCTATTGCAGTAAGAAATAATAATTTATTTCTTAGTTTCTAGAATTTTTAAAGTGTTACATGACATAGGTACTAAAACTCGGGAGCATTGCCGAGAGTTTAACATAAAACACTCCATTAGGCCGGCGCCGGCGTCTCTTCGGTCGCAGAACGTCGCTACGTTTATTTCCAATATGCATTTATCAAACACACTACGCGGATGATCGGTCACCCCATCAGCTTTGCCTGTATTCTTTATTCTGTGACTTTGCCGATTTTACGCGACGGAAGTTCCGCGCAGTATAGCGCCGGCCTTTGATACCTTGTGGCTACATTGTTATTTTACTGTTCTGCAGAAATGGAATAATACAAAATAAAATAATAATTCATGTTCAAAACGTATGAAAATATACTATCACCATCAAAATTTACTCGAAGTAAACAGATAAAAGTTTAATTTTATACTGACAAGAGGTTATATCATTGGTTTATACAGTTTTTCATGTTTTGCTAAAAGTCACATGTAAGAAAAAAGGTTAAACTTTAAACTAAATACTAATGACGTTACAGCTAGATAAGATGAATTTTTCTAGTAGGTAATTTTTTAAAAATTCGAGAAATGATTTTGTCATTTTTTGGAAACCATAATATTAAATATATATTTCAATTACTCATTGGAATAGCACAATGTTATTATTTATTAGTGATTCTGACATAGAACTACAATCAGAATTTTGCCGCCGCTTTGCGTTCACTTGTTCACCGTTTTTTGCACTTCTGCATAGGGATGGGTAAAAAATATCAATATATCGATATTTTTTCTTCGATATATTGATATTGGTCACCGAAAACTTTTTTCCCTTACTTCTGTTACATTTTTCGAAAAATGAATGTCGATATTTATCAATGTATCGATATATTTTTCTCGATATATATCAATTTGATGTACCGGAATATGACGCGAACCAGGTTATTAATTTTGTCCTAGGGCAATACCGAAATCAAAGCGCCCATGTTTCGACGCGCCATGTGGTCACAGCCAGGACAGCCCCGGCATGTTCGATCTTTTGTTCGAGGACGAAATATGTGACCTATTGTTCAAAAAAATAACATTGCGACGGACGATCGCTCTTAGGATAGCCCGCCATAAAACATACGAAACAATGAATTAGAAAGTTAGGGTTGCCGAGGGCGTTGGGCATCGCCGAAGACATTAAAAGTGCACGGCCTTTTGTTAGGATGGGCAATACGTCCGCAACCTTTTGTTCTTAAGTAACATCTTGGAAGGGTAAAAACGGTAAACCTTTTCTTGCAGCGGGACGTATATCTCTAACCCCGATTAAACAATAGAAAGAACATCTTGGCCAAATGCGAACACATGGGACAACGGTTTAGAAAGCTGCGTTTGTTAGAGAAGTCGCCATTGTTTTGGGAAAGACATTTTTTTTTAGAAAAACAAGATAATAATTCCGAAAGTCGTCGCAGTAAACTTACTATTGTCCTCGACAGACAATAGAGATGTTTTAGAAAGCGCTGACATACCGATCCCCCACATGGCGACACTATCCGCGAGATGTAGGATCGTATAAATTATATTATTATTATAAGGGCGCGAAGATCCCGCAACGCACGACCAGGCGGTCATTATCAATAAAGCCATGTATTCACTAGGGGACAAATTGTCCCTCAACAGCACGCGCGGCATAGAGTCTACGTGACGTTGCAACGTCGTGCACTGTTCCGCGACCTCACGCACAACATAGCGCGGCATTTCTACGTGCCGTGGCAACGTTGCCATGCGCACGGTACCCGAGCGTACTCACTGCAACATTCCGCGGAGCGTCAGTACCACGTGGTATGTTTACAAGTGAATACGCATGCGCTGTATCTGTCAAGATGACAATGCGGGGAAACGAAATCGTTCTTGAACTCATCGAGCTGTATCGATCGAAGATCGCATAGAATGTCCGTCCTTCTTTCTCTTTGCAGTAAATAATTTCGCATTCTCCTCTTTTTTCTCCTCTTACTTTTCGATAAACTCATTAACATAAACAGATACGCGGCTATCATCATAACCTCATAGGGCGATATATTTCCGCGACGTCTGGAAAACAATAATTATTTGCAAAAAGGACCTTGTTTTTAATAATATTCAATTTACTACAGTAAAACCTCGTTTATTTGAAATTGCGACCCAAAAAAACATTTCGAATTGCGCGGAACCCCGTTTTCGCCAAATGAGATACCGCAGCTGTCAACGTAAGCTCATCGGATGTCATTTCCGCGACAAGATATGCGAGTCCCGGTGTGTACACGTCAAATGGCGGCGTCATTGTCCCCGAAACATGAGCGTAGATGTTGATGCGACATGCCGAGTGGAATGTTTCGCGATTTGTCCCCTAGTGAATACATGGCTTAAAGATAACAGGGGTCAATCAATTAAGAAGGTAGAGGCCGAATTAGAAATTGAGGCAAAGTGGTGAATCATAATATCAATGTAATATGTACCTAATTAATGAGCAACTGATATATTTAATTTAAGTAAGGTAATGGTAGTTTAGATAACCCAGGCCACCTCTGCAGGTGGATGTTACTCGTTTTATATGTAGTTTTCTCATTTATTCTGTATTCTATTGTTAAGTACCGAAATGAACGGGACATTGCAATTTGAAATAATAACGAGATCATCCCGAATTAATCTAACTTGTAGCAAATAATAAAAAATGTATTGATCGTAACAAAAGGAAAAAAAACTTGATTGTATTATTGCCGACGATGTTTGATATTGATGTAATATATAATATATAACGTAATAGAATATTATCTCGTGAAAAGATGTAACACGGTTGACGAGATATAAGATTCCGACTTTTTAGTCTTTTGAAATCTGTCTGCAGAATGAATTTTAGCACACGGGGTTGAAACAAAATAGTTTAATTAATTGCAAATAAGTAAATGCCGTGTTGGAATAAACATTAATATTACTTTAGATCGAGGCTTTCATGTCTTATGTTTTCATGTATTACATACACCTAGTTGAATAATGTTAATTTGTGAGTTTTAATTATTTTTAAGAATAATGTTAATTTGTCATTAGTTATTCAAGCTCCCAATATTGTGTTTTTTTTTTATACAAATTTGTAGGTTGTAGGTATATAACCTATCTGTAAACATGCAATTATTGTTTTGATTACTCGTTTAAGCAATATAATTTGTCGGTCTATTTTAAAATAGTTGTTTTAATCTAGTAATAATAAAGCTCAAAATAATTCTTGTTTGGAAAATTTTCAATTGTCTGCCGGGTGGAATGTGGCTTATATAATTTTTTAGTGTTCTCTATTTTTATTCTTTTCCTATATTCTTATACCAGGGGTGGAAGAAAGCTGATTTGATAAGATAATGATTAGTATAATGAAAGTCCTAAAAAAACGTTTTGCATTCAATCCAGCCTACATATTGAAGTAAGAATTTTCATTATTTAGGTGTAAATAATGTTACATTAATTAATTTACGCCAAGTTTTCTTAATTTTTCTTCTAGTAATAAGGTTTAACATAATTTCTTGAAAAAAAAGTGTCTATCGAATTTGATTATGTTAGTATATGTAAGCATTCCTTTCGGGAAAGTGGCGTTAATGCAAATTCATGTACTCTGTAATCCCAAAAGAAATTACAAAGATGTATACAGAACATTAACATTAGGGGACCCGCTTGAAGCATGTATCCCATGTAAATAAGTTTTTATGTTAATTGATTCACTAAGAAATGCCACGATGTCTGTATAATTTTAGCCCTTTGTTTTGTATCTCTATGTCACATATTGACAAATATGTTTGGTCCAACTAAGAAGTACGATAGCTTGTTTTATTTAAGCTAAAATTAAAAATAAAACTAAGTATCAAGTACATGTTGTCATTGTTAAAGAAAAAAAAATTAAAAAGAAAAAGAAAGGAAGAGGATATGCGGAGTGGTAAATTTTAAATGTAAATGATAAGGATTGACCTGTAATGATGTAATGTATAAATAACGTTGAATCAATGTTAATGATAAGGATTGACCTATAACGATGTAATGTATAAATAACGTTAAATATTGAGAGGCCTACTGTAAGAATCAAACCGACGACTTAATAATAAGATTAATATTGTAATGCATACTCAAGGAATTTTACTGTGATCTAATGAAACCCTGCGTCAATCCCATGTAATTAGTCAATAATGGTAGAAATAACTGGTCGATAAAAATATGTCTGGCGTGTCGATTTAATTAAGTATGTATATGTAAGCAGTTTTATTTTGGGTAATAAGTGTTGATGCGAATTTGTGTTTTCAATTTTCCGCCTTTGCCAATTTGTACTGTAATATTTTCCTTAAGTTTAATTCATTTTGCAATGTGTTTTTGGTGACGGGATAGGGATATGAACAGTGAACAAAGCGTTCGTGAAATAACAAAGTGTTTAGGCCTACATACCAGAAAAGCATCGAGATTAGCCGCAAACTGGGAGAACAATAGGGGGCGGAACGGAGGCAACATTGGGTTCAGTAACCAATAGCGTCAATCGGGACCTAGGAGGGATCAAGAGAGACGAATGAACGATGAAGGCGGACATCAAAGGAGCCAATCGGCGAAGGACCAACTGGAGGCTTCCCCTCGACTCCCCGCGACCACACCCTGGGTCGCCGGGGAGAGAATATAAGGCGAAGCCGGCCGCCAAGAAGGCAGTTGAGTGGAGTTATGAGTTGAAGTTAGAAGCTGAAGGTGGAGAAACCAGGAACTCTAGCCTGACCCGTAAAATCGGTCCGGCCGAATACCCTGGTAACTCTCGAAGAAAGTAAGTCCGAACGGTAGCGACCACCGAATCGGCATCGCGACGCCAGAAACGACGTATCAGAAACCGCGACGCACAGTGTACCGCCGCGACGCCCAGTGACAAAAGAAGCGACGTCCCCTGCCGACGACCGCCACGACGCCGACGTCAGAAGCCGCCGACGTAGCCTGCACAGTCAGAGGACGACGCCGACGCCAGAAGCCGCCGCCCACCACGAAGCAGCACGAAGAAGACACCTGCCGAACTCTCCGAAACAGGTTACCCCGATCTAAAGACTTTTTCTCCGCCCACCTGGTTCTACCGAAGTGTTAATTTAATCTCGTCACCATTCATTTTAGCAGTAAGATCAGATTTTTTATGTGTTTTGTCTTTTTTCTTTCTTTGTTTATAATTTTGTCCTCTCCCTCTAAATTAGGGTCATGTAATTTTTAAATTAGTAACCACTTTGCTGCGTCGTATGTAGGTTAAGATTAATGTTTCATGTAAATTAATTTGCTACAGTGCCCAATATAGAAACTTGTAAAATTGTTTCGATTTTATTATTTTTATATCCCTTCACCCGCCTCGAGATATCAGTGTCCTAGTCAGTCACCTGACGTTTTGATAGTACCTAGGGGAGGGCGTAACCGCCGGCATACGTAGATCTGAGATCTCCCGGCCGGTTTACCACACCGTGATTTTATATCACCTCTGACCCCTCAGACCTTACCCCCCCGACTCCGGTATATCAAATTATTTTCGATACTTTTTAAAAATATCGATTCGAATATATTATATCGATATTTTTTTTTCAATTACTCATCCCTACTTCTGCACAGAATAGAAATAGTTTTCTGTAACAATATTTGGGTTAAGTTGGTAACGAATTTGATGCAGTGATGGTTCGATTTGATATTTTATTAAGATTGAATGTTTTTTAATAAAATAAGCGAATATACTTTTAACATGCTAAATTATAGTTATTTATTCAATCTTTTTATGCACCTGTCTTTAAAAAATAATAATATGCAAATTGCTCCCAGAATTTTGATAACGAGGTTACATATTGGCAGCTGTCATTGAATCGGGTCGCACGAACTTCAAGTTGGTGCAACTATCATATTTCTCACCCACTATTTCTTCTTTTTCTAAAAACCCGTCGATGGCCGCCTGTCGGAAAAAGCTTGTTCGTGCGAAAGTGTTTTATTTAAGTGTTTAAGCATCAAGTTGTTTAGAAATGTTAATAATAAAAAAGTGATATATTTTTCTATATTCCTATTATAAATTCGATAGGTGTTTGACACGAACATCGGCATTTGTCTTTTACCACGTGTGTAGGTTATGTCAAACTGTTGAAAATGAGTGAAGTGAAAAACGAAGAAAACTCTTGTGGGACAGTGGCTTTGAGTTCGCCTATAATCAAAAGGTCTATAGAATGTGTTGGGCCTGCATTCATAAAGTTCTACACTATCAAACATCACGGTTCGGAAGGCTACGCGCAAAATGAAAAGGAAGACGACAAAGTAGAGAATACGGTCTTTGACGACGATGTCGAGTATTTGCGTAGCCTTGATCCGAAAGAATGGAAGGAGCAAGATCATTATGCTGTCCTAGGAATGAAACATCTGCGCATCAAGGCCACTGAAGACGACATAAAGCGAGCGTACAGGCAGAAAGTCCTTCGCCATCATCCAGACAAACGGAAAGCTCAGGGTGAAGAAGTCAGAAACGATGATGATTATTTTACTTGCATCACCAAGG
Organism: Agrypnia vestita; assembly: GCA_016648135.1. Taxonomy (NCBI): domain Eukaryota; kingdom Metazoa; phylum Arthropoda; class Insecta; order Trichoptera; family Phryganeidae; genus Agrypnia; species Agrypnia vestita. Next base: position 203,495 of record JADDOH010000414.1, read on the forward strand.
CTTACGAGATTCTGGGTATTCCGCAAAAACGACGGTCTTATGATTCTGTGGATCCTGAGTTCGATGATGCCATCCCGAGCACGTCCGAAACCAAAAAAGATTTCTATAAAACATTCACAAAGTATTTTGAATTAAATGCAAGATGGTCAGAAAAGAAGAACGTTCCTAAATTGGGTGATGATGAAACTCCTCGCGTTCAAGTCGAAAAGTTTTATTCATTTTGGTATGACTTTGATTCTTGGAGAGAGTACTCGTATGACGATGAAGAGGAAAAGGAAAAGGGCCAGGACAGAGAGGAGAGAAGATGGATCGAGAAACAGAACAGAGCAGTGAGGGGTAAGAGGAAGAAGGAGGAAATGGCAAGGATACGAAGCTTGGTGGACATGGCATACAACAATGATCCGAGAATCGTCAGATTCAAACAAGAAGATAAAGACAAAAAGTTGGCTGCCAAGAAAGCTCGACAGGTAAATCTTTTATCATTACTTTGTACTTGAAATTAAATCCACCAACATAAAAATATGTTTTTTGTATGTAGGTACATGTTATCTGTGGGTACTTGGATATGCAGTATTATATTTTCGTTTTAAATAATAATTAGACCGTATAATTACTAATAAAATAAATACCAGATTTTAGATGTAGTCAGCATGTTTTATAAAATCATAATCTTTGTATATTATGCATGTGTATATCTAATCACTTGGTGTTATTCTGATAAGACCTGTTCCTTTTTATTTTATGCCATCTTCTCAGAACAATATTTATAGTGCAGTTTCCAAACTACTCCTACTGTCCACTGTCACTTGTTTTATTTGAAAGACGGCAGTTTTCAAGAGGCTTTATAATTTCTTTCTCTGATTATTTGTCATATTTATATATGAAATAGATTTAATTTTTTCACTTATGTTCAATATCATTTCAAATTGTATAATTTATAACAACTTTCCAGGATTTAGTACAAGCTCGAAAGGCTGAAGAAGACAGGCTGCTTAAAGAAGCTCAGCTGGCCAAGGAACAGGCTGACCAGGAAGAAAAAGCTCGTAATGATGTCTTGCGTGCTGAGAGAGAAATTGTCAAAAAAAATATGAAGAAAGAACGCAAGATTTTCAGAGACCATTGTAAAGCTAACAATTATTATATTTCAAAGGATTCGGAAACTGTGGAACATATGTCAGCTGTGGAAAAGATATGTGAAATGTTAAAATTGGTGGAACTTCAAGATCTCAATAAAACCATTCAAAGTTCCGGCAGAGAAACATTTATCAGAGTAATGAATGAAACTGAAGAAAAGCTGGAAGAGGAAAGGAAAGCGATAATGGATACACAGAAAAATGATACGACCAAACAAAAAGATGTTATCGAAAGCGGCCCACCCAAGTGGTCTCCGGACCTGGTACAAGTGCTAATCAAGAGTGTCAACTTCTTTCCGGCTGGAACCAATCAGCGATGGGAGGTAATAGCCAACTTTGTAAACCAGCACGGCGCATTTGAAGATAATAGACGTTTCTCGGCGAAGGATATTTTAAGTAAAGCTAAGGATTTGCAAAGTTCTGATTTCTCCAAGAGCTCGTTGAAAGTAGCTGCTAATCAGGAAGCTTTTGATAAATTTGAGAAGGAAAAGAAGAAACCGCCTGCCAATTCGGTTGTGGACGACACAGGTATTTCAATGTCATTTGATGCGAAAAAACCATTGATGAACGGAAACCACACTGCGGACAAGCCAAAAATCAAAATGCAAAATGGTGATGTCGAACCGGCGAAGAAGAAGAGTGCGGAAAGAGAACTCGAGAAGAAAGAAGAGATACCTTGGAGCAAGATGGAACAAAGCCTATTGGAGCAAGCCATTAAGACGTATCCAGTTAGTACTCCGGAACGCTGGGATCGCATCGCTGAATGTATACCCAACCGTACCAAGAAAGATTGCATGAAACGCTTCAAAGAGCTGGTAGATCTCGTCAAGGCAAAAAAGCAAGCGGCCATGGTAAATAAATAACAATAATATATTATTTAGCAACAAATTATTACTTTAGAAATTGAATTGTTTTCTGCGACAACAATTATTTTGTGTCCTTAAATTATTTTACTTGTATTGCTACTTCCCCTTTGTTACAAATGGTCGACCAAATGAAATTGATTTGCTTTAATCTTTTAATTTGTTAAATATAATATTTTGAAAAATGTTGTAATTTATTTAAGTCTATCACAATTTCTAATAATACAAGAAATTGAAATATGGTAAATCATGTCTTAAAGTTTATTAACTAAAGCAAAATGATCTTTTTTCTAAATAAATACCATCAAACATCATTCAATTATTTTTTTATTTTATTTCCAACTATAGCAGGTATTTGAGTGAAGTTACCCTGTACTGTAAACTCATTATCAGGATAGCCTGAATTCCAAAAAGACAACTGAATATTTAATAAAATAATCCTCCAAAAAAATTCCACAAACTACAAACCAGTGCGTTAGGTTCATAATCATCAAATGAATTGGTCACAATGCGTTTAATGTACCTATCAGGAATTATAGGATAACCACTGAAGGCTTTGGTATGACATCTCATTCAAATGATAGAGAAATATATATTAAGAATTCACTTTGCATGAGTCATACAAAACCTGTCTTAAAGCTTAAATTTGAAGATAAGAATAAAATTAATCAACCATCAATGATTTATTTTGCATAAAAGTACCACTGGTTGATGTTCAAATTTGCCAGCATGATATAGCAAAAAGAGGAATTCCTCTGAGTCTCATTAGTCCACTGTATCATCTAAACATTGCCTTTATGAAACCTCAGTCTTTCACTATTTCGATGCCTGCATTATTAAGCCAAGCCTCTCATTAAACCAGTTTACAACTGTTTTCCCAGCTTTGCCTGGAAAACTGGTACCTAGGATTGCCGAGAAAACCTTTTGGAGTCATTTTTCCACTGACGTCCAAGCTGATCCATCTTAGATTTATGCGAAAAGAAGTGGAAAGTCTGCTACAAACAGAATTTTATTAATTAATTTAACCGGTCGGGTGCCGGAGTGCAGATCTGCGCTAAGAATTTTGTACCTTCTGTGTGCCGGAGCGCAGATCTGCGCTCCTTAAATATGTATGCGAATTTGGCCTATTTTACCCACGTTTTTAAAGCTTATCATTGGTTGTATCTCAAGTTTTTGAATGAATGAACGAGTTATATTTGTCAAATAACCTCATTTGCCGCGCAAACCGGACAAAGTTGTCTTCGAACCGCGCATTAATTGTGTTATTTATCTGTTAAAAAAAGTGTTTTTTTTTCAAATAAAAAAGTGTTAAAATTAAGGGTTTTTATATTCTTTGATATATTTAGAACGAAAATATTGAAATACAATATCTTTAAGTGTTATTGCTTCCATGGCTTTACTCGATAAACATGTGCGTACATTTCTGATACTAAATTTCGTATTTTCGATTGTTCGATCGAGTATTTTGTATTGTACAAGTAATTATTGAAATACGAGTAATTATTGAAGTCTGTATATTGAGAAACCAGAAACTGCAACTTCTTAGCGATTTTTGTTGATTTTTACACGAATATAACCATCACAAAAAAGTGTCGCAATCGTGCACGATCTGTGCAGCAGACAGGGTACATTCCGCGTTAGGTACGGTTGACATCCGACCGGTTAATTTAATCTACTTATTTCACGATGTCTTATATTTTGTGATTGGTTTTGTTATACCTGTTGTGTTAATGTTGTATGCCGCTTTTGCTGATTACCCATGAACCGCCATGGTATTGCTATGGCAGGTGGGATATCGGTCAGATATTTAATTAAAAAATTTAACACCTCAACAGACCATAAAGCCCAATTACTGTAGTGATAATGATAAACCACAAAAATACGAGCTTGATAGTCCCATAGATGTGTTGTGAACTCACCGGGAAGACCCAGTATGTAAAATGTCGATCTGGCCACCTATATACTGCCTAGACTGAAGAAACAGAAAGAATCACACGTAATCGAGGATTTTCCAGAATTATTAGAAATTACTAGAAAGATTTAGAAGTCGGTTTGATCGTACCCGAAAATTTACCAAATGACATTCCCTAAAGGGCTACTTAACCGCTACATGGAACAGTTTATTGAGACGGCAATTCCATAGAAACAATACTAACGAAGGCGGCGACTAGTGTGAATTACAAGCGACCAGCGAAAGCGCGATGGCGGACGTGCAAATATCTGGAAGACAAAGTTTTGAGTGTTCCACAGACAAGGAATTGGTGTGAATTAAAGGACAGTGCTCCAATTAAATTTGTGTTTAGCGACTTTGTGTATAAAATAAAACATTAATTCATTAAGTGTTTCATTTGTCTCTAACCGCCACAAGCCCATAACAATCTATATCTATAAATTTCAATATTTATCTGTCTGTTCTCTACACAAATCTACTCTGTTTGTCTGACCCAAAATTTGCATACTTATTCTTTAGGACTCGGCAGGTAACATGCGACATTTCCCCCCTCTCTCTCCCCCTGATATATTTTCTATAAAAATCTGTACCGTTTGACAGATCTGACCCAAATTTTGCATACATATTCTTTAGGTCCCGGTGGAACACATGAGCCACATTTCCTCCTGGATATCCAGTCCATCCCAATTTAGATTAAATGGAAACATTGTTTTTATTAGACACCTTGCAAAACAATGGAACCTTTGTGTGTCCTCCACAAACTAATTTTTAACTAAATCCTTAACCCGGGGAATGCTGGGCACGAACAGAAAGTACTTTAATCGTAGTCGGAAACCGGCGAATCAACTCCAGTCTATGATACCTACCTGTAATACATACCATGTTTTAAATCTCTGGCATTTAAAGGGTTAACCCTTTAAATGCCAGAGATTTAAAAAAAATTATTACCACATAGGTTAGTGGCAGGTTTCAGTACAACACTTAAAAAGCTGGGAAATTATCATTCACATGCGGCAGATTGACTTTAAATACACGACATTGAAAATTGTATCTCTACAAGGTCGAAAAGTGCGTGTAAACATGCTCATGGCTTGAAAGGGTTAAGAATCCATGTTAGGCATAAATTGCAATAAAAATTTACAATAAAAGTGCATTTTTTTTAATTTCATAATTTTTATTGAAATACTTTCGCATTTTACTTTTATACAACAGTGTCTGCATTACAGTTAATCTATGATATTGTCAACTAAATATCTTATACAATTACGTGAATTATAATCAGGTAAAGATCACATTTTAATCATTAGTGCTCCTGTGCAACTCCGTTATATATAATGTAAACAATATATTAAATAATTACAAATCCAAAAACACCTCTTCCATAAGAAAATAAGTAATAATCAAAAACAAAAAAAGCAATTATTGCTGTAAAATAATTATTTTTTTAATTATAAAAAAGCAGATTGATTACACAAATATAATTTTTTTCGAATTATCAAAGAATAATTACACAAACATAATAATTATGGCAAATTAATATTTAATTTCGACATTTCAATAATTAAAATATAATACACCTTTCAAATGAATACATAATAAAATTTCAATGTATATTTTGAAACAAAAAAAATTGAGTGAGTACAATTAAACAGTTCACTGGGAAGGAAAAAAAGAGATATTTTTTTAACATTTTGAAATTTAATTTGCTTATATGGCAGAAACACAAAGTAATTTGTGCCTATCGTACCAGAAAAGGTGGGTTGCTCTAAAAAATGGATAATAAATGTTAATCAATTAATAAATGAGACTTACAGATAAGGTCGATATATTCACGGAAATATACAAGGCAGCTTTAGCATATTTGGAGAACGCGCCTGCCCCAGAAAGGAGGTAATCCGTGGTTCGAATCCCGGTAGCAGCCAAATATTTTTTCGTGGATTTGATTTTTCTGTATGTCTTTCTAATTGATTAATTAATTTGGTTTTTTAATTTGCTTGTTCAGATGATGCTTAGTACTATGTAATACTTTATGTATGTTTGATTTCATGAATTGAATGAATGAAAGTAGTGAGCTTACAGTTTTTAAGTTTTTTACTTACCTACCATGATGTGAAAGGACATGCTAGCTTGTAGTTTTTGGTATACATATGTGAACTTCTAAATTCTACATTTGATATTTATGGATACTGAACAAAATGTCTAGTGACCACGGTCGCTTTTTCATTACAAATTGTTCTGAAATTACTCTAGTACGAAACTTGGAGGGGTGCAAATTAAGATGTTTGTTTACATATCAGAAATATAGTTGTAAAAATGATAAACTCTTTTCATAATAACTCACAACTGAAAAAAACTCAAAAGAGAAATAATAATATTCATTTTAAAAATATGGAATTACAATCTGCTTTTATTATTTAAAAAAAAAACATGTTAATAACGCATGCATGCTTCTTAATTTTCAATTTGATTTCAACATTTATATTTTTCTCTCACTGCGATCCATTGTTAGGGCCGATAGCTTGATAATTAGTAATATTTTTAGATACCAAACCGTTCAAACAACCAGTCCTAAATTTACATGTTATATTGGTTTGCCAACAGTACGCAATTGACTTATTATACAAATAAAAATATTGGTTAAAAGGGTAACAGATATTTACTAATGTTGTTAAATGGAACATACAATGGTACATTTATGCGGTAAACCCTGATCCAATGCAGGATTTGACCAAAGTAAAATAAAGAAAAATTTTTTTATGAAATCATTGCAGACTTTACAAGTGGTATTTGAAAAACTATTCACTTTCTTCTTTCTTATAATGTATTTAATGAATTTCCATCAATTCCTTTCTTAGATCCAATATCCAATGTTTATGCGTCAGGCGAAGGTTTACCATTAATATTCGATTTTCATAATGATTCTAATTATACTTCATACTGTCAAATTCTTTGTCCTAACATATGTATAATGAAAACTTATAAAATAGTTTTCTGCCTCTTTTATAACATATAAAAAAGAATTACAGGCATAACTTCAAAAACATTTTATACTAAAACATAAAATACTATAAATTTAAGATTTAGGAACAAAACATGGGCATTGCGACCTTTTGGTATGTTTTTGATGCTATTAACATTTTATAAGCTCTTTTTATATATATGGCAAAAAGATTTTAGTGCTTTTAAAATGTCTCTATGTATTCACAAAAAAGTATTAGATTCCTTATTTATCCGTATAAAGGCCTGCATCATTATGATTTTAAGAAATCTTGTAAAATATTTAAGTAATAAACAAATCTACATTCACATACAATACAGTAAAATAGGTGTGCTGCAAAAATGAAGAAAAATTACATCTTTATACGTAGGCAATACAAAGATTGGAGAAATGTTGCCGTTAATTCAGTCAGAAGACAAAATAAAACAAATTGAAAAAGTACTTAAAATAATCAATAACTTACATGCTACATGATCAAAAAAAAAAAATTATATGACTATTGTTATCTGATCACTTAAAAAGCCTGACATCACTATGGTCGAATTGAAAAACTATGGCGCAGGCACGAAAACCCACCAGGGAACTATAAGGCATGTAACAAACCTGCTGGTTTGTTCCGGGTTCAGCTTTAGAAAGATAGAATGTTAATAAGCATTCCCGACGTCGCATTCCTAATGCAACATTGCTTAACATTATAAATTAGAAAGGCTGCCAATTTAACACCAATCCACATTGTTTAGAGTTTTTTTTATATAAATGAAAAATATAGATTTTTAATATTTTGCAGTAAATGTAGTCAGTTAAAATGTAAAAGAGAAATATGAATTTAATTTTAAAATAGTTCTACTATAGACAGAAAAATCACAGTACAATGTAAATTTGCCTTTAAAAATTGTCAGTTTTGTGTGTCTGGATTTGATCCCACAAGTAGACAAATTTCTAGTTTCATAGGCTACAGAGAGATCATTCAACTATGGTGAAAATAGTAACAATTGGCATGTAAAATTTTAGGAAGATATCCATATTTAAAATATATAGGGTGTCTCATACCTAGTAACATTTACAGGTGGATTCCTGCCTTAATAATAATCAAAAATGTTAAAGCAACCATGACCTAATATTAATATGTAGTTATGGAAACAGGCAATATCAAAGATGGCTTTTTTATCTCAATATTTCCAACATTTTTTTTTGCAAAAAGTTTCACTATCATTACAGTAACTTGTATCAATTATAAAAAAAATATTTGCTTCAATACAACTCTAATAGAATGATAAAAACCTTGTAATAAATCTATTTAAAATTTTTACAAGGTTATCATTTTATTTTTTTTGTATTATTGATTGCGAATTAATTTATCATAATCGATATAAGTTTCTGTAATGATAGTACAACTTTTTGCAAAAAAATTGTCAGAAATATTGAGAGAAAAGAATGCAAACTATGTATAATTGCTTGAACATTTTCTACTCAATGTCAAGGCAGGAATCCACCTGTAAAGTTTTTGCTACTAGCTATTGACCAGGGGCTTGCAGTGGGAACATCGCAGCATGACTTTTATGTAACCAATTATTTGAAAAAAAAATCAGAATACAACATAAATTGCGTAATATTTCTATCACAATTGTTATTATAGTATTCATATTTTGATATATCATAAAAATCTGTAGCATAAATATTTGATTTCTATTTTTTTCTAAAATATACGTTTACAAAAAAGTCACGCTTCAATGTTCCCACTGCACGCGCCTGCTATGGACACCTTGTATGGAACTTGATGAATAAATTTTAATATAATATCTTTCCACACAAAAATATGATTAAAAAAAACGCAAAAAATATATTACAAATCAGTATGTTTTAGCTAAATTATGGGAACATTGGGATTTAACAAAGAATAAATTTGTATGAAATGAAAAAATTTATTTAAAAAAGTGCACATAACATCACTACATTGTTTTTTAGTTCTTAGCTTGTGCGAAAATAGCCTAAGGTACCATACGCTTAAAGGCCTTTGTCGCAAGAGCGGTGAGAATTAACCGCTTATTGTGGAATTTAAACAGAATATTAGAATATTCTATTTTTGAGATATCTATACACTCCTTGCCGTAAAATTAAAACAAATAACCGCAACAAGCTATCTGGTCCCAGCAGTTACAATTTTTTTCTTCCTGGAATGTTGAACAGCTTTGGAACCATGAATAAAATAATTATCATAATTTCAGGCAATTTGCCATATTGTGTCAACCAATGAAGCAACATTATAAATAAATGGAAATAAGCACAGCAAATTTTTTTCTACAAAAATTTTAAAAAAGAAATTTAGATAAAGACAATCATGATTTTGTTACAAGAGTAATTTTAGTTATGTGCATTGCAAGTCTTTATTCCTTATTATTATTCATATTTCGAGTATTATCTTTAACCGTATCACCATTAGTGGTGATAGAAAATTTATGAAATTAAAAGACATACAAATATTATTGACAACTATGAAGAAATTATAACGATTCTGAACGGCCGTGAAAACCTGAGAATATTTGTAAATAGGTATGTGAAACTATGACAATTCAAAACCCACGCTACCAAAAATTTACAAAATTCGAAAAAAAAAACAAAAAGCATGAGCTTTATATTGTTGTTTTTCAAACTTTTGGAAATTGTATGTGACGTAAGAATGTACAGATTTATGATGTAAACATACGAAAATTATTTAAATTACAATTTTAGTTTTTTTTTTAATTAACATTTAATTAAGGTTAATCCAATTATGAAATTGACAGTTTGGGGTCTGAGTATTTGAAAAATTTTGAATCATGTGAAATTTCAAATTGCTGTATAATAGTACGCTTCATATTAGACATAAAGGAAGAGGGAAATTTTATATCCATTGATAAATGATTGTGAATATAATTCTAGATTTTGCAATTAAACAAAAATAGAAATACTTTTTCTGTTATGTTACACAAATGAACATAAAATGTTTAAGAACTCTAAAAAATGACACCACTAATGGTGACAAAGGCACGTGTTTTTTGAGAAATCTACGACATGAAATATTAAGTAAGATTTTGATAAAAATATGCTTAATCACAATAATTGTTATACATAATATCTAAAATATATACAATATATTTCTATAAAAACGCCTTTCAATTCATATCATTTAAAGTACACAAAAGCACACAACATTGTTCATTTGCGTCAAAATACAAAAAACTACATACAAGTGTTGTTATTATTATGTATATATATTCAAATTTCAAATGAATCTCAAAAGTGATGTACACTTTATATATAAATGTAAAATAGAATTTACACATACTAGAGAGCAGAGTTAGCAAGTAGTTATTTACACTTTAATTACACATTTAAATGGTAGGTATATTGTATCAATGCGTAATATATAGTAGTAACACTAATAACTGCGCTGAATGATAAAACATCAACAAAGCAAAGTCATCTAAATTATATGACATCATACAAAGTGACAATGATTATTACATTTGGCAACGCGTGACGTCGCTTTGCTGCAATATGTGCTTTTGTGTATTGGTTTACTGCATTTTATATCACAAACTTAAATGCATCACAATACACCGTGAGACGTCTTGCAATCAATAGAATGTACAAATAGAAACCAAAGAGACTTGATCAGTCGACGGGGGGAGGTTGTAAGGTTATATTGGAGGTGGGGCCTTGCGTCAAGTAGCCAGCAGTTTGGGGAATGCCTCCTGGAACATCAAATGTCTTCAATTATTTACCGATAATATAGTGTCTAGTAGCTAGTAGCAAAAACTTCAGGGGAGTCTTCCTAGTTCAATTTTGAATAGAAAATATTCTTTACACTTTGGGTGAAATGTCGACGGTTAGGGAAATAACATCAAAGTTTGCACTTTTTTAAATATTAAAAATTCATCCACTCTGATACAAGTCAAATAAAATTATTGAAATCTTGCAGAAACTTGAGAAATATTTTTTTTTACATCTTACATATACCTACTACGGCAAAAATGTCTAGTATACTTCAGGAGCGACGAGCATGAGGTGACCTCATCGACACATTCAAGATTCTATCGGGCTACTATAATATTCCTAATATGACAGATATGTTTGCATTAAACTAATGTGGGCCTTCGAGGACATCACTTGAAGTTGAACAAGTCTCGGTTCTCGTGTAACCCAAGAAAGCATGCATTAAGCAATAGAGTGGTCAATATGTGGAACAGTTTGCCTGAGGGCGTTGTGTCTACAGCCAGTGTCAACCAATTTAAGAATAGACTGGATATTCAAATAAGAGACAGTAATATGGGCCTATCAGCTTAAGCTGCCTGCCCATTATCAATAATAATAATAATAATATTTCGAAGACGATTTATAAGTAACTAGCTGTGCCAGCGCGGCTTCACACGCGTAGATGTTTAGAACACTGTTTGGATCGTCACAGAACTTTCGCGAACCTTCTAGAACATTCTCCTTCCAGAACTTCCAAGAAATTCGAATGTACAGGAACCTTCTAGACACACTGACACATTCCGCCACTCAGTTTAGAACCTTATAGAACTTTCGGGAATTTTTTAGAACCTTCTCCTTCCAGAACTTTCTAGAGCAGGTTTTTCCGGAACCTTCTTGACTCACCGACACAGTCAGCGCGCCTATTTTAAACAATCTGAAGCATTTGCGGCCTTCCCATAACAAAACAATGTGCTAGAATGCACATTTTCGTCACCCACTCTCCCACCCACGCTCAGCCATCCCCACCAAACTCGCACATTCTCAATGGGACACCAAGGGCTATCCACCACCATAACCACCAGGGGGTGGTAGTATCTGGTTGTGGAGAAAACTTGGCGGATAGGGAAACACGGGTTTCTTTATATATATATATATATTTAATACGAAATAAATAAATGAAATAAAGAGAAATACACAAATATCAAATAATAAAACTGAAAAATTAAATGCTGGAACCTGGATTCGAACCACGGACCTCTGTGTTTCGCTCACAGCGTGTTACCAATTTCACTATCCCAGCGACTTAACAAGTCGTCAATATTTGATAGTTACATGTTTCTCTTTGAATTATTAATTCACTTATTTATATTATTCCATTTTTATTCGGGAAGTAATCGACTGATTACGAGAATATCAAATTAAGCTTTGACGTCTTCTTGCTTCCATTGTTCGGAAATCGACTAGCGAGAAGACGTCAATGCTTCGTTTGATATTCGCGTAATCAGTCGATTACTTCACGAATAAAAATGGAATAATATAAATAAGTGAATTAATAATTTAAAGAGAAACATGTAACTATCAAATATTGACGACTTGTTAAGTCGCTGGGATAGTGAAATTGGTAACATGCTGTGCGCGAAACACAGAGGTCCGTGGTTCGAATCCAGGTTCCAGCATTTAATTTTTCAGTTTTATTATTTGATATTTGTGTATTTCTCTTTATTTCATTTATTTATTTCGTATTAAATATTACGGGACTCGTTCCTTAAATAAATGAAAAATATGTTTAATAATATATATATATATATATATATATATATATATAATATATATTGATTAAATTGAGAATGAGGCTAATTTAAAATATATGTAGATTTCTTTTAAATCTTCTTTTTCAAGATAAATATTATTTAATTCATATTTGTTATATTTCGTTTCAGAACCTTTAATAATTCACAGCCTTTTTTTTGTATTTGTTGCACACTACTGCTAGTTAGCTAGCTAAGATTACAAATGTCAAGGATGTCTATAGGCTTTTCTTACAAAGTTTCATCACTGGCTAGGATAAGATGACTTATTTTATTTTTATATTTATTAATTAATAAAATTTAATTTTAAGAGTAGCTTGTTGGTCCTTTGGTTAGGACACTCGCCTCGTGATCCAAAGATCGCGGGTTCGAACCTCACTCCAGACTAGCAAGTTAGTCCTATTTTCATAGCACAAGCGTTTGCTTAGTTTGAAAATAGTAAGAATATTGATGTGACACGTATTCCGTGTTCGCATCTCTATTTTAAAAAAAAAAAAAAAATTAGTAAATTAAAAAGCAAAATTCTTCATACAGATTCACATTCAAACAGCATGTCAATAAGTTATGATTATTACCTGTGAGGTAGCCCTGAACCGGCCGGTCAGCTATAAATAGGTCGTGTCGCTGGGCGGCATAACGCTGCCAGGATGGACACGCGTCCAGCGCAGCCCGCACCCTCTCCCCGTGCAGGGAGCTGCGCGCCATGGCCTTGAGGGCTGACACGGCCTGGGCGGCGGCTTGACCCGATGTGCTAGAACCCTCTAGCAGGGACAGAAGCTGGCCAACCATGTCAGTTTCCAGTGCCTGCGTATTGTCACATATATAATTTATTTTCGATCACATTCATTTAACCTTTTCGTCACTGAGCATCCAAAACTTCCGTGTGGTCCGAAGCGGGGTATCGAAATACCCCAGATCGTATTCATACAAACAATAATAAAAAATTTGTGACGAGCGATGCGGCCCAACAACCTCGTTGGACATCTCTTGTCCGAATCCCGGATGTAATGGTCGCACTTTACCAAATATTATAGTAGAATATTGACAGTAGTGGAGAAGTTTAATTTAGTAAAAGTTAAAATAACCAGGTTGTACCATAAAGTAACTGCCATATATTCTTTGTTCACAATTGAACAAATAATCAAAACATGAAATAAACACAAACCTGCAACACAAGTTCATCTGTATTGGCGGGACTGCTGAATATCCTCGAAAGAGATTCACAGGCCAATCCTATTAGATCTTTCCTGGTCTTCATGGCTTCCTTGAGTCCGACAATACAATCGGTCTGCGCCAACGCGCTTACACAAATCTGAAAAATAATGTAAGTACATTATCACTTTTGAAGAATAGTAGAAGGGGCCTTCTAAAACTTCCTGATTTGAAAGAGTATGTATTTTCGAGGCATTTGGTCGACAGTATCTATACCACACTTGGTCTTATAATATGCAATTGTTTCTGGTAAATGTTTTTTGTTATTTTCTAATTTTACGAATGTAGGTATGCTTTGTGCTCGGAAGGACTTTTATTTTTGGCTTACTTTTGTACACGGTCAGTATACAGTTATCATATTTATATAGTTAATTAATTGCATTTCATATTTTTTCTCTTTTACTATATTTTTTTTTTTTGGAAATTTCCTTTTCTTGCACATGCTTTTTCTGCCATGGTATGGTGTATTTTCTTCTAAAGACTCATCTATTCTTTCGCTTTTGGCTGATTCGGGAATCTCAGACTCGCATGCACTATTGCTTGGTTCAACTTAATTTTCCTCAGAGATAGTACCAGAATATTCTTCGTAGATGTTAATTTTTTTTTCAATAATTCCTAATATTTTGTAGATTCACTCACGGTAGCTAAAAATGGGTGAAGATAAAATAAATTTTATTAGAAAATTCTATTTTTAAAAGTTCTTAGAGAGAGTAAATTTTTTGTTTTTAAATACCTACATGTATTAAATATATACAAACCTATTACAAAAATTTGAAATTTTGATCACTTTTTCATGCCAAGACCACAAGTCTATTACTGAAGAGATATGGTCAACTTTGCAGGGCTTCATTTTTTAAAATACCCTTTTTGAAACCAGTCATTCCTTCTAGAATGCTAATAAAACTCAATTGCCCCATAAATCCTAATGCACCTACGCAATCCTTCAAACCATACACACCTATAATACTTTTTCTTCATTCCTTCACATAAATTGTCACACCATGGCCCGAATTCAGAGTCAATACTTAGATGATTTAAAGGCTAAGGTACGCCTTAAAAGTGTTATTTTGCTTTTAAGGCGTACCTTAACCTTTAAATCATCTAAGTATTGACTGTGAATTCGGACCTACGATTGTTGTTACGAAAGTAATTAATTTCACAAATGGGACAAATTCAATAGGGTTTATTTATTAAATTACTAAACCCGTCAATTTGATGGGTGTCAGTAGAAATAGGTATACAGCGACCAGATTTTCTAAAATAAAAATTATCCAAAAATAATGTAAATATATTATAAAAAGTTGTAAAAATTACTGCCTGTTTAGTAAAATTTGTGAAACAAATCGGAAATTCGTCTATTCGACGGGTACGTTAAAGATAAGACAAAGAGAAAGATATAAAAACGATAGTCTTACCTGACTGTTGGAAATGGTATGTAGAATGGGCAGCGCGTGCTGCGGGTGCGAGCCCAGGTACCGACACAGCCTGGGCAGATGGCCCCGGCCCGACACGAGGTCCGCCAGGCTGGGCTGGGCCCCCAGCAGCCCGCATAGAGCCTGCGTGCACAGCTCCATCAGCTCACCCTGAAATAACTCTTTATTACTTTCCCATGCAGCAATAAATTAGAATTGACTATTATCATGGAATCTCAGAGGTGGGATCCAAATAAACAAATATTTAAAAAACAATTAAACTTTTATTTGAATCACAAGGTCATTGGACACAAACTTAACTAAAAAATCGTCACTCGAGAATAATTCGAATAATAATAAGGTTTTCAATTCAATTCAATTCGTGCTCGTTTGCTGTTCTATAACTGCGCCTTCTGTCATACAAAGAGTAACTCACTCCAGTGCTATGTAGCTTTCTCTCGAATATTCTGGTATATTTCCGTATTTTCTGCTGGTTTCTATTTGTTTCCAGTTCATTCTAAAACGATTCGGAAATCCTCAATTATGTGCAATTCCTTTTTTTTCTAGAACTAGTGGCGTAATGTCAAAATTGGTGGACCTAATTCATCCGCCTGGCAGAAAATTATTCAAAATAAAAATCACCTGTCCGCCTTTCTGCAGGCCGGCCATGGTGCAGTCGAGTAGGTCCGCCAAGAAGGTGCGGGGACTGCGCAGCGCCCACTGCGGGTTGGCCACAAATAGCCGGAGATACACCCCGCCCACCACGACCTCGCCCGGCGGGGTCCAAGCAGAGCCCCCAATGCCGGAGCCTTCCGACACAGCGGCATTGCAGAAAATCGAAGGGTCTCGGATCTGAGCAGAGTAGTGCCTGAAATGGGAAAATTAATAATTTATTAATCTAATAAAATTACTTTTTATTTCTTAACACTACAGCAGACCAATCATTGTAATGAAACACATCACACACCACACACCTAGGCTTGAGATGCTCTACATTGACACATCATCACAGTGAATCAGGATAATGTTCTTAAGTCTGCATAGGGAGGGAATACTGTAAAATATCTTTGCTGACATGTGAAACATGTTCATGTCATGAAAGATCTGTATCAATTAGGACACCTAGGTTTTTCACAACTTTAATATGGGGTATGCACTGATTGTTGAGGTAATGGGAGCATTGAATTTTTCAATGTAGATATCAGTCGCGACGGATATCAACTCAGACAGATTCACAAGAGGACCATGTTCCTTGAACTACACTGTGATGAAACTGAGATGATCATTTATTCATTGAACAGGGTTGAGTCTTTTAAGGTGAAATGTAAAAAAAGTAATCTACGAAGAGATAGTAATGAAATTGTTTTTTATTGAATCTGTAGTGTCTGTGGAATGCATGAAACAAAGCGAGCTAGGGAGAGAGTGAGAAAGAGCACGTAAGGTCGGCCGGGACTGCGTGAAAACAAACTTATTAGAGCCACCACGTTACACGGGTCGTGCGCCGTAGCATATATCTTATATTGTATAAAGTTATCCCAATAAAAGCTGTAACTATACCACTGTGTATTGTTGGAATCAGCATCCACCGTAAGAAGCAACGTAAAGCAGCAGATTGGCATAGCAAGGTCTCAACAGAATCAATAAAAATAGAAAGTAAGAGGGGAATAAGATGCCTTCTTGCGCGTACACCAGATTTAAGGGAAGCAAAATCAGATGTGACTTCAGTAGTTTTTGTGCGCTGTTTATGGTTATTTAAATCATTTTTATTATTATTTTATTTATTAAACCATATTATCATTGTTTGAGTTAAATTAAGTGAGGAAAGTTTGGCCAGCAAGATGTTAAAGTCAAGAGAGGTATTGGAGGGAATCGAATCCCTGAGTGGACTGTAATCATAAAAGTTTAATATGTATTTAATTTATTTGGCACAATCGACAGGATAGGACACAAGTTAGTTACAATTTGAATAAGGACTGGCTTATCTAAATATCCTTGAGCTGGACGCCAATATGGCACTCTCATTGACCCACAAAGGAACTTTATTTTTTCGTCAGTACGCACGGCGTGAAAGAAACTTGAATATAGACACCCGTGTTTGGAAGTTTCTAATGCTTGTCGACGGCTTGTTGTCAATTTGTATCTGTATATGTCGTGCTTCGTATTCACGCGCCATCTTTTCCCCTCGTAATGCACTCTCTGCACTGACCGCGCACTGCTTTACCGACTCAACAGCTTGATTCTCTTTCTGGGTCGATGAGGATGCACTTGCTACTCTTGGATACAAGATAATGCCAGAATAAACTGGATCAGGATAATCAGATGGAATAAAGAATTCAAGTTGCGCCAACAGGTATCATTCATGGCATGTCTAATGTAATCTGTGACTTTGACTAAGACTGTAGAGGTACTATGGGCAGTTTTAAATCCTGAGTGAAAGGGATCAAGGAGGTGATTGTTATTGAGCCAAGTATTGAATTGGTTATATATTGCAAGTTCAACAACTTTAGAAAGATGATCATTGAATTGGGTGAAAAAATTGTGGTAAATGTTTTTGTAAATTACGGTACTAACTCATCTTTGTGCCTTGCAATGAGTGAGGACACTCTGTCTTTGGCGTCTGTGTTCCACACCAGCTCCGGGTGTTGCTGGGGGGTGTTGAGCATCCGAGCGGCGGCTGCGGCGCCCCCGGACCTCATGGCATCGGCAAATATGGCAGGAAGAAAGCGACAAAGCAACAGTTTCACCTAGGATAGAAAATAATGAATATTGGAATAGGTTAAATTTTATATTTCCATTTTTTATTATTATATTTTCATTATTATTTCTTGGTCATTTACACAAGTATGAAATTCACTCGTTTTGCTTATTTTAAAATGATTTACATATGTATAGAGTTTAAATTATCAGGTATTCATGAGGAATTTGAATAGATGTATACATTCAATTGTTACCTTAGGTCCATGGAGTTTATCAGCCATCATCTTGGCAAGAAGATCCGCAGAGCATTCTGACAATTGTTCAGAATTGGAATTACAGAATAAATCTAATAAATATATCACAGCACCTAGAAAAATTAAATATAATATATCATATTTGACATTATATACAGTAAATACTCTACATGCGAACATTCAACTTGCAAACTTTTAATAAAACAAATGGCCACGTCCAATAAATAAGTGAAAATTTCATTTCACTTCTGGCAGTAACACGTAGGGTTAGTCTGTGTTTGCTTTCAGTAACTTTTACAATAGTCACGTGTGGTCTTCTCTAAAACATGAGCTCTTCAGTACACAGTAGGTGTAACAACAGCTTCATTTTGTACAATTACTGTGTTATTAACTTTAACACCAGCACAGCACACAGCACACAATGCAAGAACACGATGCTGAATGCCTGGGCTAATTTTGTTCAACTTACGTTAACAAACAAGAAAAAGGATAGGATGTCTAACTCCTGCCACATGCTCATCGGTTGACGCGACGTAACATTAAGCTAAACCTACACAAGTACAAATATAGGTAATCAACTCTGAAATATTTTTACATTATGTTCCAGAAATGAACTATTCATTAATCAATTGTAATGTCAAAAATTCTTTTGCAATGCGAAAACTGGTAACAAACAATAAATGTACCAGTTTTATTGTGTGAATTAAAATTAATTTTAAATTAATGCAAATTACCTTTATTTAGAGCCTCGTTGACAATACTAGTATTGGTGAGAAGCGGAGAGAGAGCATCAAGCGCTATTGACTGCAAAGGCCCAGCTGCAACCAATGGAAGAAGATGTCCCATGAGTCGACCGGCAGCCACGTCTTCCACGCATTCTGCGCAACCAGCACTGCTTACCACCACCTGTAACAGTGTTGGGACTATGAAACTATCACGTAGAAACCAAAACTTAAACATTTTGACAAAATGGTTTATATAAAATTACTACATATGCAACCCATTGATAATTTAATGGCAACAGGTTTTGGAATGTTCATGTATAATAAATTTGATTAAAATTAATAACAAGGTATTTGCGATAAATATTAAAATGTCTAACCACAAATATATCGCTCAAGCTTGTTGACAAATGCCGCCTGAAAAAATTCTTTAAATCAAGGAGTACCTGATTGTAAAAAAGGAACAATCGTAGTAAAAACAGATGGTTAACTGACATTGTTTTGAAATAGAAACATTATGAATTCACCACACTATTCTTTATGACCACTGGGAACCACAGACAGCAGCAATAACTAACTGATTTCCCACTAAGTTTGGATACAGAGTTGTGTAATTTTTTTATTGTGATATAATTTATAAAATAAAAGTTTACCTGAAGTGCAGTCTTTTGAACTCCCGGATATCCGCGAGCACTAAGTAGGCCAAATATTAAACCAAAATGTCCTATACATTGTATCTCAACACCTAAAACAAAATAAAACATAAACAATTAGAAAAAGGAATAAAAAAAAAAATTACACATCTAGTCCAATGAAAAAGAAATAATACATATATGCAATAATAAAGAACTCATTTACAAGCAATAAAAGGCTTGAGCTGAGCAAAAAGTAAGATATTTTCATAATATGTATATTATACATATGTATCATCTCTCATAAATAATTTATGTATGGATAAAGGAGAGAATTATTGTAACTCTTGTGTCACTAATGTGATTGTAATTGGTATTTAATTATATCAGTAATTTTAAATTGTGAATTGTGTATTATACATTTCATCTCTCATAAATAATTTTTGTATGGATAAAGGAGAGAATTATTGTAACTCTTGATTAACTAATGTGATTGTAATTGGTATTTAATTATATCTGTGGTTGTAAATTGTGACTATGATAACCATTTATGATAATATCGCAATATACTACATAAATTAGCAAAAAATTAGCACCCTAACACTATTCCATCATTACAAACCGTAATTTAATGAACAGCTTTCGAGCATAAATAATTAAAAAATCAAATCAAAATATGCAAAGCTAACTGTGAAAAATTGAATTCTTTTACAATAAATATGTACGTTGCTTGGCTATACTTTCACAATTGCAATTTCACAAGACAATCTCTTCAGACATTTAATCAATATTAGCGATTGTGACTTAGAGATATCAGTGTTAGACATTATTACACAGTTTGTGATTTCAAGCTAATCATTAGAATGAATGCATTTTTTCGAAAGATAAATTATAAGCACAAATATTTTTGGAAGTTTGAAACTTTGTATTTCTTACCGGCATTATTTTTAATAACATTAGCTAAGGCTTCTAATGCCATTTCAATATGTTTAATCTTTTCATCATCCATCGCCTCCTGAGATTGCTGGCCCAAATATTCAAGCAGATCGATAGCCAAACCCTTTGCATTCTAAAAACCAAAACAAAATAGTTTCAAGCTAGAAAAAAACATGATATGAAATATAAAACTTTGTATCCTATGGTATTTATTTTAAAAAACATGATATGAAATATAAAACTTTGTATCCTATGGTATTTATGAAAGTATGTAATAACTATATTAGAGCACATATCGGAATGAGACACAATAAGTTTACACAAGTTGAGAACTTGTTAAATTATAATTCACATACATATTCCATAATACTTTTTTTGATAACTGAAAACAATGTTATCTTAGAAACTAATCAATGCATCCCCAAACACGATATAGACATTAAAATAATAAATTCATATAAAAACGAATACCTCGATTGGGAATGTTGGCTGTTCATTGTATATTTGTACAAATATTTCTCCAATCATCAGTTGCCCCTCATGGGCCGAATACTTAAAGTCCGTGCACAGAATTATATCATCATCATCACCATCGTCCTCGTTGAACGCATACTGTCGTCTACTCTGCAAGAACTCTGACAGTTCGGCCCTGGTGCTGTTGTCCCAAACGAGATAAGGGTTACGCCAGTTGGAATTCAATATTTTCAAAAGCTGTAAAAATATACCAATATATTAAACAAATGGCTAACAGCATTCAAATGATACTGCAGTTAACCAATCGGCTTATGCCAATAGGCATGATTGACAGATTTTGATACCTAGAATCTATAATACATGTATACTATTACCGAAAATAATACTATAATTTTTACGCAAATAATTGCATTTTCATCTACCTATTTTTGATTTTGCGCAAAAATACCCGCAGGTGTCATGGCGTCTATGTGGCGTCAAGCCTAAGTAAACATTGCATTGTGTCTATGGTAACAGTTGAAGAGACACGGTGATGGTAACTTAGGTGTGACGTCATTCGCTCTGACCAGTGTTTCAGTTAAAATGGCAGATTGCACAATTTTATACATTCATTTTATTGAAAATCTTATTAACCTCAATGTGTATTGTATATGAAAACTGGATCATTTTTTAGAATTCTATCAAAATATTTTCTTCTCTAAAATCACTTATTCTTTTATTCTTTAATCCTGTTATCGTGCCTATTGCTTGCTGCTAGGCCCTGTGGGCAGTTATACTGACACTGTGCGGCTATTAGTGTCTGAAGCCATGTATTCACTAGGGGACAAATTGTCCCTCAACAGCATGCGCGGCATAGAGTCTACGTGACGTTGCAACGTCGTGCACTGTTCCGCGACCTCGCGCACAATATAGCGCGGCATTTCTACGTGCCGTGGCAACGTTGCCATGCGCACGGTACCCGAGCGTACTCACTGCAACATTCTGCGGAGCGTCAGTACCACGTGGTATGTTTACAAGTGAATACGCATGCGCTGTATCTGTCAAGATGACAATGCGGGGAAACGAAATCGTTCTCGAACTCATCGAGCTGTATCGATCGAAGATCGCATAGAATGTCCGTCCTTATTTCTCTTTGCAGTTAATAATTTCGCATTCTCCTCTTTTTTCTCCTCTTACTTTTCGATAAACTCATTAACATAAACAGATACGCGGCTATCATCATAACCTCATAGGGCAATATATTTCCGTGACGTCTGGAAAACAATAATTATTTGCAAAAAGGACCTTGTTTTTAATAATATTCAATTTACTACAGTAAAACCTCGTTAATTTGAAATTGCGACCCAAAAAAACATTTCGAATTGCGCGGAACCCCGTTTTCGCCAAATGTGATACCGCAGCTGTCATTCATAACCTCATCGGATGACATTTCCGCGACAAGATATGCGAGTCCCGGTGTGTACACGTCAATTGACCGCGTCATTGTCCCCGAAACATGAGCGTAGATGTTGATGCGACATGTCGAGTGGAATTTTTCGCGATTTGTCCCCTAGTGAATACATGGCTTGAGATTAACTATCGCCCGTTGCTTGCACTTCTCATACAATTTGGTTATTTTTTGAAACTGGTAATGGCAAAATCAAGCACTGCATACTGCGTTTTTTAAGCAATCATAATGTAGATGATATGTCGCCGTATATGCGTTCAAGTTTGACACATTTTCAACCATACGTGTATTCCAACCTGGAAATTATACGTCAAAAATATACTTCCCAGGAGAAAAAATAAAATTGATGTAAGAAAATATAAATATTAATGTATCTAGCTCTAATTGAACATTGAACAACTGAAAGAAACATTGACATATTTCACATGACACAACCTCAGTTTAAGAGAGAAATTATATCGCTCCTGACTGAAAATAGTTTGAGCGTGTAAGACGGACTCTTTGGAAATCAACCTAAACAAAAATTTTATAGCCACAAAGCGTGGGTACACATTTTCTGACTTAGTTGACCTGGGAGCCTACATGCCTATTATGTCGTGCGGAGAATGTGAACTTTGTTCATCTTGTAATCACTTACTGTAGTACATATATTATATTGTATAATGTATTAATGTTTTATTTTAATGTATCATTGTAAATTGTAACTGTACTAATCACCTTGTCCTAAATGACTATCCATCAGGATCATTCTGACCTGTCAATAAATAGTCTTTAAATTAAAAAAAAAAAAAAAAAAAGTGACACGCATATTTAATAATGTATATATAATAATTCTATGCATTAAATAATACCTAAATATATTTTAAAATAATCTGTACACCTCGTTTCTTAAAAAAAAACTATAGTTTGATACAATTTGATTAATTTTCGAAGCTGAAACCAATGCATTACTTGATGCGTCTTCAATGCAATCCTAATATAGATTTTTTTTAAATAATGTTTTACGTACTTCTTCGGGCTTGTCGTTTTTTAGTTTGTTGGCTAAGTATGGCGTGAGCAAAGATTGGCAAGCATTAATGGCGAGCTGATTATGCGGCGTCTCTCTTTCACCGGAATAGTATCCTCCTAATCTTCCGCATGCGCTGATCGACAACTTGGCTAGCTGATTCGCCACCTCCTGTTGGACAAATTAATATGTTTTATTAATTTTAATTAACCTAGAACTTCACATAAACCACTTAGGCCCGGTTGTTTCAAGTTGGATTAAAATAAAAGATCGTTTAAAGCATAGATTTTTACAGAAACCGATCGCTTGATTGGTGGAGAGCGCAAAAATCTATGCTTTAAATGAACCTTTACTTTAATCCAACTTGAAACAACCTGCCTTTAGAGTAACTTTACATCTACCGGTTTCGATACCGGTAGATGTAAAGGACAGACGCATACTAATTATACATATATGTATATTTATTTTGGTAAACGAGTTCATTTTTTAATGGGGGAGTGGCAACTGTTGTGGTTCGGGTACAGGAGATCAACAAGTAGACACTGAAATGGGGACTATATCAAATAATGGGTTATTCGTAAAATTTAACTAGTTATTAATTATATTGGCTTTAGGTTCAGGCATATTAAAATTATCCAATCAAAGGTATCTATTATTTATTTGAAGAATAATACTGTTTTCTTTTTTAGATTTCTTAAAAAATGGTTTGAGAATTCTGAGAAGTTATCATTATTGAGACATCTTAAATGCTCCTTTTTTCTAACATTAAAATTATGTGCCGTTTTACCTATATAAAATGTCAAACAGTAATTAAAATTGAGTTTATATATTCCTGTACATATTTTCGGTACACATTTCTCATAGAAACTTTATGCTTTATCCTGAGAATAAAGGGGATAAAAATTGTTTGTATTAGCTGGCTGGAAAATCGTATTTCGAAGTCTGCGGAGTCGAAAAGTGCAATCAATCACACTTATGGCACTTGCCATGAATTAAAGTTCGGAGTGTTGACTGGCTCATGGAATTCACAAGGTCAACAGATACCATTTAGCTGCAAAATTAGTATATTGAAATGAAATAGTAACAGAAATAATTGTGCAGGACAACACAATCGTAATATCTCGGATTTTCTATGACATTCTGGGACATACTACAACATTCTGGAATTAGCTACAACATTCGAGGAACGTCTAAAACAATCGGGAAGTAACGGTGAATTACATACTTGTGATGTCTGGAATGATCGAAAAGACAACGTATTACCTATAAAAGGCGAAGCCGTTTCGCGGCCATCTTGTTTGTTTTGACATTTCTACCGGTACATTATTAGCGACAGACCATAGGGATTGGTGTGGCTGGAGCAAGAGAAATATTAACATACTACATAACAACCTAAAAATTTTTTTTTTAGCATTAATCCATTAATATTAAATTGTCAG
This sequence comes from Agrypnia vestita, assembly GCA_016648135.1. Taxonomy (NCBI): domain Eukaryota; kingdom Metazoa; phylum Arthropoda; class Insecta; order Trichoptera; family Phryganeidae; genus Agrypnia; species Agrypnia vestita. The sequence goes on from JADDOH010000414.1 coordinate 228,214, forward strand.
AGTACCTGTTGGTTAGAATCTTTCGATCTCTCTACACCTCCTTCGTCCAGTGTAAAATCATAGAGCAGAGCAAACTTCAGCAGTGGCCACAGTGCACCGCACTTCAGTAATCTGGTCTGCAACGCTCCGTCCACACAGAGGGCTCCCACGCACAACACTGCGCTGCAGCAAAGTGATCCCAAATGCTGGCAAAGTAGTGTTTCAATTAGTGATAATATAAAATATTACATAATGATAATAACGATTAATGTACTTCTGTTAATATATGAAAATATTAATGGAGATAACACTTTTGAAAAAAAAAAAAGTAAAGTAACGTGATCATGGCCACTGCACAAGAAGAAAACATGAAATAGGACTAATAATATATTTTAGAGAGGAAACTCAGTCGCAAAATTCAATAATATATGTACAGAGGAATAAAGTGGTATGGTAAACTGCCAGGGGACATTAGGAAGGGAATAAATATGATAATTTTTAAGAGGGAGCTAAAGAAATATGTGATACTTAATTTGATTGAAATTTATGTAATTTATATGTACATAATTACTGTTTATATTAGGAAGTATAGTCTTTGTATTTATTATCTACTTTTTATGAATAAAATATAACAAACTGTACATACACACAATACGGAATATGAAAATGTTAGAAAAAAGTAAATGATTTCTAAAAATTTATCAAATTCCCTTTGTGGCACCATTTTATAAATAAAAAAATTAGCACTTTATTTTAACCACACGTCTCGTAACAAGGCCAAAATGGAACCACATAATTGAGGATAGATGCTTCTTGGTGTGTAATTTTTGTGATCAAGACATTCATTCTGTGAGCTGTCCACAGTGCAAATCTTATGCTTTACGGAGGTATGCTTTCTCTATGATATTAAAATATCTTACAAGCATCCAAACCATACAGAAATATTGGGAAGAAAAGTGTTCATTTTGTGACTCATCAAAGTCACATTTTTGTTTTCCTGTATCCTTCAGTCGTGCCAGATCTCTTCAAGATAGTCCAAATAAATCGTGTCATGTCATTTATCCTCTTAATTTCTACCTTGCAGTTAGGGAATGCAAATCCGTTCTGTTTTAAAATCCAGATTTTTAAGAACGGATTTTGTTCCAATCCGGATTTTACGGATTTTATGGATTAAAATAAAAGCATATGAAAATCGAATCAAATGATTTTAATTTTTTTTTTGTTATTTGGAATTATTCAAACTATTATAATTAAATATGTACCATAATTATGGTGTTATTCTTATTTAAATAATAAGTCTCGCGTGCTGAGTAAAGTTAATAAAATAATCAACAAGTACAAATTAAAAGAAACTCTGAAGAACAAAAATAAAGACAAATAGACTCCTTGTCAAATTATTAAACATAAAAAAAGTAACAAAACAATTTAACTTCACTTAAATCAACATAAAAAAAACTTTAAAAAAACCATGTCATTTTTGAGACATAAAATGTGACCTCAAAAATAATAAGGCATCTAAAGTGCTGTCGTTTAACCTGCTGCAAATTCGGTTGCACATATTTCGCCTCACACACTTGCTCGACCCGCGTCCCACGCCGCGCCCCGCAAACCTCCAGAGTCGATAGACTCGAAACTCGCGAGACGCGCGAACAGCAAACTCGCTCGTTTCGATTTTTTTGTTAAAATTTCTTATTATTCAAATAATCCGGATTCGATTTACAAATCCGGATTTGGAGGTCTAGTAAAAATGTGTGGATATCCGGATTTTTCGGATTACGGATAGTCCGGATTGCCTTCCCTACTTGCAGTCTCCCCCTTGTTAAAAATCCTGGGTAAACATAATTATTTACAACTTCCCAATTACCGATTTGTATTAATTCAGGTCTGTTATTACATTTTCTATCGATGACCATTCTTCTTGTTTTATCTCGGTTTATTGCAAGGCCCTATTTGTTACTCAATAGTAGCACGATAGCACTTTAATTGTCAAGGCTGTTTGCTAGAAGGTATTCTTCAACAGATTTTAAAAAATTGAAAAAACTAAATCTAGAAATAATGCACCAAATCCATCAATAATATTTACTTTGAATTGTAATATCCTGCACAAGTCCACAATGAGATTTGGCATTTCTCCAATGACATCTCTGCAGTGCTGGAATGTTGCAGCGACGGAGAAACACCGGCTGACGTGATCGCACACTTGCACCGCCACGTCAGTCGCCTTGGAAGACAGACTCAATACTGATACGCAGCGGGAATATGCCTCCAGCAATACCTAAAAATAAAATATATCTTTATTTAAAATTTTAATTTATGCATCAAAAAAATGCAAGAAGAGTAGATAGTTGCGAAGCAGATGGCTACTAAATCAATGATGGCTAACCTTTTGTGCTTATTGTGTCAAAATTTGGAAAAAACCTAGCTTAAATTTGATGCCGTGTCACATTGAGAAATACCCATAATTTTGTGATATTTGCAGCCATCTGGATACTTAATTATTTGAAGGCGTCTAACTTGATTAAATCTTTTCCCAAATTTTCCCGAATGGTCAAGTAACGAGTTTACAATATGCTGGTATTTTATATGCATGGGCTCCATTTCATTTTGTACGGTTGGCCTTCTCAAAATACTGTTTTACTTGAAGAATAAGTTTTAATAATATAAGTTTTAATCTCTACATCTTGCCTAAAAATTATAAGTTAACTTTCAAAACTGAGCAGAGCGCGAACGATTGAATCGCAGTGCGCATCGACTGTTCTTGGGCAATGGCCGTCACCGAAAATGTCTCAGTATGTCGCCTCTGAGACAAGTGTCATAGATAACCATCACTACTCTAAATGGAATAAAATATTTTCTGACCTGAAGTCCTCCTTCCCTCCTCAGTTCCTCAGCATTGAGAGCCGAACATCTGACAGTGTGGTGAGCCAATTCGCATCCAGCAGCCAACAGCGGAGCAGACTTGCTGAACAGGGCCTCATCGCACGTCTCCATTCGGATTGTCTTTATCAATTGGGGATAACCAGCATATTTGTACGGTTCCAGTTCTAAAAATACACTCCGTTTTAATACATCTAATTTAAGAAAGCCATTTATCATTATGTAGTTCCCATGATCAGACTGTGAAGCCACAGAAGTAAAAATGAAATTCAAATGCTTCTCGTTAATTGTACATTATATAATTGTGAGGTGACAGTCGGTCTCGTTCACACTTCCCCCACACGCCGGTGATCAGCCACGGGCTGCGAGGAAGCGCCTCAGCGTGAGAGATACACAACGGCCACAGCTATTGCTTGCCCAACGTAAATTGGTGTGCGGCGACTTTGGAACTAAAACCCGCCCTGCCCGCACTCGGCGGTAACCCTTCGCCCTGTCATTCAGTTCATTCAGAGCGTGAGCTATGACATCTTGATTTCCAATATACACTGAATTATTATGTACAAAACATCCAAAACAGTTCGGGATGGTGCCAAAACAATTGCCAATGAAGTATTCAAGTTTTGCGAAGCTGAAAAAGCAAATAATGGACCGATATTACCGTTTGACAGATTGACAGATTGACAGATAGAGCGGCCGCCATTACTGTTTCTTTAATGTTGCCTGACCAAATTTCTATTAAAGGCTCCGACACCGATCACCGGACATTCTGTACGTTATGTTTTGTGTAATAAATTTACACCCTGGAAACTTCTGTTGCGCGACAGGGATGCCCTCCCTCGTACGCCAATTTATACTGGTACGCCTATAGAGATAGACATAGTGTAGGATCAAACACGCATTTCAAGCACAGTTGCGATTTTCACCAAAACAATATGGTTCTTGTTCAAAAATTTAAAACATTTACGAGAAGAAGGCATGTTATTAGTGACATAAATAATGCATATTTACCTTCAGAATACCGGCTAAACAAAATACTCTGTGCTCTTAAAACAAGCACAATGTTGTTAGGATTAGGTCCATCACCAGTCCATACACTTCTGCTGCACAAGAATTCGTATGCCTGATTAACTTCTTCAAAACGGTCCTGCAAAAATACAATACAATAATACAAAAAAATATCACACAGACGAACAAAGCAAGGAAAATCTTAATCTTCAAGAATTATAAAAATTACTGCATTCTTTAAAACCACAAATCTAAAATAAAAATGGTTTATTACCCTTCCTTGTGGATTTTTGTCCGGATGAAATTGTTGCGCCAGTTTGTAATAAGACTTTCGAACGACTGCCTCGTCATGATGTTTTCCCGGTGCCAAACCTAAAGCCTTGAAGGCTTCGTCGACTGTCATAAGTGGTGGCTTTTTCTCAACCTCCTTTGTCCAGGCTTCGAGGACATCTTTCAACAACTTAACCTGTGAAAAAAAAAATGAAAATAACAGAGATGTATCAAGTACAAGTATCAATAATAAAATTGATATTTGTCAAAAAATATTTACTTACAGGATCGGGGATTGGCCAATCCGGGAAGCGATGAGTATCGCACAAATGCCGCAGGTAAAACACGTTGCAGAATAGTTCGGCGTCCAGTTGTGGGTAGCGCACGGCTGGTATAGCTAAGTATGGATAACGTGCTCCTGTATGCACACGCAACCTTGGCGTGAAGTCACCTATGTGTGCCGACACCTTAACTATCAACATACGCCTATAGAAAATTAAGAAAATTTGAACACTATGGAAAAAGCAATACGAAGAATAATACTATGGAGAAATTTTTCTTTATGTTTTAATAAAAATATCAACGGTTTTAATGGGTTGTCCTATAAGTTAATGCTGTTTTCTATTTAGAAAACAATTGTATATTTTATACAACAATACAGAATTGCAATATATGAATTATTTATTTTCCTCTCAGCCAAGTTTCTTGATTTTTGTTGTGTGATAAGTTGTATATTAAGTAAAAAAAAAAAAACTTTTCATGATAGTTGAATTGACCGTCCACAAAAAGTATTTGAGAGTGATTAGAAAAGGTGTAAAATAGTATATCTCAGAACAAATTTTTAATAAACAAAGAGGAAAATTACACAATATACATTTTTCTACATCAATTTTCATTTTGTGTTTTTCAAGTTTGGTGATTTAAAAATCTAATGATATATGTTCACAAGAGGTTCATAATTACTTTGAATGAGGATTGATGGGGCTTAAACAACAAAGATTTTTAACATAACTCAGCAAAGATAATTGAGTTAAAACATTAATGCCGAAATTTGAACATAATCGATTAATAATCAAGGCAGGAATATACATAGTACTGAGAGGTTGTTCATTTTTTCCAAATAACACTGTATATGTGTATGTATAAATAAATATTTGATTTTTAAAAATGGATATTACTGTTTTTGCCACCAAATAGTGGATATTGCTGCTTTTACTATTTACATAATTGGATATTGCTGCCTTTGCTATGATGTTTCAGTCTAAAATTGACATCAGCTCTCACTTTAGTATGAAGTGACCATTTTATCCTTGGCAACCATTAAAAGCAAAGGCAGCAATGCCTTTGCTTTTAATGGTGATTTGGAAACATTTTTTTTGAAGGGATAGAGCTATATTTCTTATAAAATATAGAATTCAGAACATTCTGAATTAATAATCCTCGGTGACTGCATTCATAACATTTTTTTTTTGAAATTGCTGCCTTTGCTTTTATGCCCCTCAATTAACAGAACATTTTTATTCAATTACTTTGTCGAACTAAAGGTTTTCAAATTAACAATAATCATGTAGTATGTATGTATAAAAATACCAAACTAAGGTTACCTCATCTCTGAATTCCAAATAGCCTCCGGAGTGTCATATTCCCCCAAGAATATTTGTGCAAACTTGTCGGCACCGTGATTGTGTAGATAGCAGACCATGGCCTCTGGAAGAAGCTGTCCGAGCACAGATCTCTGCATGATGTCTGACGTTGCAGTCTATAATGTATATATAAAGATATAAAATAAAGAATTTTGAAATATTTTAAAAATACATATTTTTTCTGGTTTTAGCTTTCTGGGATATTCTGCAATGTTGCTACGTCCTTCTTGGCCAACGTATCTTATCCCATTGCAAGGTCCATCATCAGGGCTGTGTTGTACATGTGTTGTTACAACATACCTTAACGTACCTTAAACGAAAGCCTGATTAAGTCAGTGGTCTCGCAGAAGGATCTGGGTGTTACTATTACCAAGGACTTTAAATGGTGTGAGCACATAGCGAGTGTGGTTAAGAAGGCTAACTCTATTTTGTATTTAGTGAGAAGATCATTCCAACATCTGACAGTACCACTATTCACAACTATTTATAAGACATATGTGAGACCTCTCCTCGAATATGCCTCTCAGATCTGGAATCCATATTTTGCTAAAAATATAGTTTTACTGGAAAATGTTCAGAGACGAGTCACAAAATTGCCCTTGGGTCTTAAAAACCTGGAATATGCGGAAAGGCTGAGAGTATTGAAACTGCCCACTCTTCAGGAGCGACGAGCAAGAGGTGACCTCATCGAGACATTCAAGATTCTATCGGGCTACTACAATATTCCCAAAATGACAGATATGTTTGCATTTAACACTAATGTGGATCTTCGAGGACATCACCTGAAGTTGAACAAGTCTCGGTTCTCGTGTAACCCAAGAAAGCATGCATTAAGCAATAGAGTGGACAATATGTGGAACAGTTTGCCTGAAGGCGTTGTGTCTGCAGCCAGTGTCAATCAGTTTAAGAATAGGCTGGATATTCAAATGAGAGACAGTGATATGGGCCTATCAGCTTAAGCTGCCTGCCCATTATCAATAATAATAATAATAATATCAGCCCTGATGATGGACAGTGCAATGAGATCCGAAACGTTGGCCAGAAAGGTCATAGAAACACGGCAGAATATCCCAGCAAACTCAAACCAGAAGATTCTGAACGGCTGTTAAAACCTAAGAACATTTTTAAATTTATATTTTATTGCGTGGTCAATCCGTAACTCGATAATGCGACCCCAGATAGTCGGAAGTCTGCTGCATGGGTAAACAATTTCCTCTGCACACAACTAACAAAGATGAATTTTGGAATTAGACCTATATTACAGGGCTCAAAAAAATCCAATTTTATACTAAATAATCAAAAAATCAGATATTCAAACTTTTTTTCTCCATTTTTGCACACGTCAATTGATAAAAAACTCGAAATAATTAGTAAATATATATTTTTATTTTGTACATGAATTATTATGATGTTCTTTATAATGTATTGTTATGGGCGTTTGTTTCTTGTGTGAAATATAAAATGAATTATATGAAACGAATTAAACTATACACAAACGTAGCACTTTTTAAAATACAACTAGCGCCATCTAGTAACGACCGCAGATATAAAAAAAATTAGCCTGTAGCACTTTTTAAAATACAACTAGCACCATCTAGTAACGACGGCAGGTATTAAAAAAAAAACAACCTGTAGTCTTTTTTAAAATACAACTAACGCCATCTATTAACGACCGCAGAAAGTTTTTTCGGATATATATCAAAAATTAAAATCAAGCCATAAATATTGTGATATACATCATGATATATACCCGCTATATTACATACATAAATCTTTAAAATATTCATAATAACTTACATCTTCCGCTCTGAACGCCTGCTTCATGTGAGTGAGCTGCAAGAACCTCGCGATGGGCAGCAAATTGCTTCCGGTATACATGAGGATGAAGTAGAAAACTCCGGTCATATAGAGTTTTGATATCTCCGGATTATCCTGCATGACTTCGCACATCAGGGTTGCCACTTTTTCAACCAATACCGGGTCGAATGTTAGCAAAACTTGAACTACGTGAGCCAGACAAAATGAATCAGATAGAAGCCGTTTGACTTTAGGTAATGGGCGGACAATAGCATTGTCTTCATCTCTGAAAAAAAAAAGGTATGTAATATGCCGCTTTTTGAAATTCTTAAAATTTGTGATTGGTTGAAAGAAAATGGCAACTGTCAATAAATCCACGATTATATTAAGGGGGTATTCTAGTCTAGAAATTTAAAAAAATCGAAATTTTTTTTTTATACATTTTGTAAGTTTAGACATTCAAAATTATGTCCTCAAAAGAATTTTTCAAAATTCCAACTATTTACCGAGATACAGCGATTTCGGTGACGCGGCAAGAAAAAACAATAGAGGATAGATGTTGCCCGACCTACCTGCGGATGGATTACCCCATACAACCTTTTTTATTCTCTATACCTAAATAATATATATTTAACTAATATGAACATTTTGAAGTGGAGGAAGTTCCAATGTATGGAGCAGGAATTGCCGATTAAAAATATGTAAGTATGTATACCATACTGAAACTTTACTCAAAACTTTAAATGCGTTTTTCTAGAAATGACATTTTTCAAGCTGGCATGCATATCTCAAGTTACTAAATCGATTTATATAATTCTTGTGTGAAACTTCTTTATACATTCCTCTATAGCCCCTAGCAGATTAAAGTCGAAATTTTAATTTTTACTTTTTAAAAAGAAAATTAAACTCTTAAAAAAAACGTGAAAAAATATTTATTTTTTTTAACGGCCGCCATTTTTTAAAAATTTGTTTTTTTATATCTCCGAGGTAGGGGCGATAGCGACATCTGTACTTATTAAGAATCCGTTAATTTTTTTTGTTTCAAATGACCACAAGGGTCGGAACCATGCACGCCAGGACCCCCCACTTTTTTTGGACCCCCCAATTTACCAGCCGATAACTTTTCAAGTTTTGAATTTTTTATTATTTTTTAAAAAGCTCTAAAAAACGCCTGAAATTCGTGTCTCTAGACTAGAATACCCCCTTAATATGTAAACAAAAAGTGAATAAAAAAAAATAAAAAAAGTTAAAAAATTAAAAAAGATTATTTTCAGCAACAGTTATGTATTTATATTTGATGAGCTAAACTTGAGAAATCAAAATTCACACAACCTAATGAATTCAATAATAATAATAATAGTTCACGTCTTGGCTTTATAAGTAAGTACAGAGTCACCAGAGATTATTAATTTTAGAGTCGTACCTAATCAGAATTTTGAAAAATTTGATTGTTTGTTTTTTGTTTCTAAAAGCATTACCTTTCGAGAATATTATGTATCGACAAACAAAATGTATAAACAGTTTATAAAATCTCCTACAAACCTGCTAGGAAAGTACTCGCAACACTTAATCAATATATTTAGTATGAGTGTTGCCAGCTCCGACTCGTTAAATACCGGAGTCCCTTTTGCCAGCAAAGACCATTTTAATTGGGGTATCGCCTGCAGCATTCTCCAGCCGTCCATACCGCTAGCCCAGCATTTCGTCCGGCCATTTATTGTCTGCGCTTTATACAAATCTTTAATCTGTAAAAAAAAATACTTTTATGTAATATATATATATATAAACACCCTAAATATAATCTATCGCTATGCAGCGTTGCAGTTGTGTATTGTGTCATATCACCGAAATAGTAAAAAAGTAATTAAATAACTTTAAGAATATGTCTAATTGGGTGTTTGTTTGCGTTAGTTATACTATGGCAGACTGTTTCTCTTTTTTTACAGTTAATTATAATTTGTACATTGAAAAAGTTAAAGAAACTAGCTTCCAAAATAAAATAGATGTGAATGTTACATTGTGTAAAGTGATCACTTAAGCCAGCCTCAAAAGACAGGTCGTCAGCCCTGTAATACTTACGCCATACATATTTAGGGAAGGTTCATGGTCGATGGAATGAAAGAGTGATTGATAGGTAATTTTTATTTCTCGACCGGAGATAGGCTCCGGGTGCAAATGAGATGTACAGGTTACTGTGTGTAAATGAGTAAATTATTAATTACAAAAGTGGTAAAAATATTGAACACGTATAAAAATGACGAAAAGATCGGACAAATAGAAATGTACCGCGGACGCGAGACGCGGACAAAAAGGGTTTTCTAAACAACAATCAGACGGTACCTGGGACGAATCGAGACTGATGCACGACATCATCCAATATGATTCCCTTTGTTCCCATTTGTTTACATAGCAGACGATGGCTCTGCCGCTGTTGTTTATGTTAAGCTAATAAGAAAGGGTTGTCGCTATCGGAGGCAGGTACCTACGGCGTGAATCAGCTGGGTGCAGCTACACATACTTTCCCATATAAAATAGCTTTGTCTCTGTGAAACATCTATGATTCATCTTAATTAATAAAATTCATTTGCTTACATCCTGAAAAGACACAGGTCCTATTCTCTCAACCTGACCCTGCGCCTTGTCCACGTTATAGTACCACTCCTTGTCCACGTGCGAGTGCCCCGAGTTGGGCGCCGCCTCTAGCACGTTGGTCTGCGTGGGCACAGTCGCCCGAGAGGTGTGCAGGTGTGCCAGCGTCAAGAGGTCGACCAGGATGCGGACCCCGTTCCACTCCAGCACATCGCGCACATTGCGGCGGTGCTGGATCAGCTTGTGCAGAAAGATGACCAGACGATCTCTCTCCATTCTGTCCACTGACTGAAAAACAGATTTTTAAAAAAGAGTTTAAAAAGAGAACAAGATATATAAATAGGGTGTCTGATAGCTAGTAGTAAAAACTTCGGGGGAGTCTTCCTCATTCAATTTTGAACAGAAAATATTCAAGTGAAATATCGACTAGCACAGCAAAAAATAAAGGTTTTCTTTTTATTAATAATAAATAAATTGAACTGAGAAACTGGTAAAAACTACTACTTACTCTCTCTAACATTTGAACAATGTATTTGGTGTCGCTGAACGGCCCAATATCTTCATAGTATCGTCCATAAACAATAGACATGGCTTGTAAACACATGCATTTCATTTCAATCTTTGGCGATAAAAGGAATCTATGGTATAAGTCGTTAAAAAATTCATACCTAGAAAACAAAATTAATATTGAGCCACGAAATAAAGAATTTCTGTATAGCGCAAAATAAAATTAAGAATTTTGAGTTGACAATCAATGCACCTAAATAGTGCTTTCCTCAACAATACTTTACTGAAAGAAAAATATGATAATTAGATTTAAAAAAAACAGTTGCATACGATTTTCTAATAGGTGAATCGGGTGAATCTTCAGTTTCTAAAAGCAGTCTTAAATAATAGTCTCCGATTTGAACTTCGTCCTGAAGACATCGGTAGTGAAGTTCGAGTTCGGTGTGGTTCCATGCCACGAGAGCGGTCCCTCCCAATTCTCTGTCGCTGTTGAAAGATCGAAGCTCACTCTCTAAAGTGGCTCTTAATTCTTCACGTGTCTGGAAAAAGTAAGAATGGTGGATTACATATTAATATAACAGACATGGGTAAATGGTTAGAATTCCATTCATTCCCTGTTAAATCCCTGTTCATCCATTCCATTTCCTTTATGGTTATGAAGTGAGTTTTTAGCCTCTTCTTAAATACTTCTTGATTCTCCATGGATAGTGACACTGGAGGCAGCTGATGCCACAAAGTGCAATGCTAAAAGCATGTTCTGCGAACTTGGTGACTCCAGGTCTTCTTGGTACCACCGTGTGAGCTGCCTTCCAGTGATATTGTCCGTAATACGCAGGTCCATCAAATATTGTGGTGCATTTCTTTGAAAACTTTTTTTACATTATCAGAGAGAGTTTGAAATTTATATGCTCTGGCAAGTGAAGCCAATGTATTTTACGTTGCAAAGGCTTTATTCCATTTATCCGCAATTTATCATTTTCCGACATCCCCAATCCCACATTATGTAATGTTGGTAGCCATGGTAATGTCTCCAAGCACAAGAGTTAGTCTCTTTATGAAGAGATACAGCAACAAAAAAAATGTTTATTAATTATAGTAATATACTGTATCTAGCATTAAGCAAATAAAAAAAAATACAAATTTGTGTGGAGAATAAAAGCAAAATAAATGTAAAATCTTTGCAAAAACAGAATATTTCAAAGTCTAGACACGAGAACTTGAGACAAATTACTGTTGTGCATTTGGCCGCCGATATATACGATCCAATATGCCATAATTTCAAGCTTTGCGGCTAGAAAACAAACCAGATTTACACCTTTGAGGCTAGAAAACAATTGACTCATATATTCACTTACCTTATGATTCCATATTAAATTGGGTAAAGCGTGATCCTTGGTGAACTGGTAGAAGAACAAGGGCCAGTTAGCGTCAGCCTTTATTTTCTCTCTCCTCTTTCTGAGTACTATCGGCCTCTCTCGCTGCTTTTCCTTGCGCTCTATAATGATTCCGGTGTGGGCGCCCCAATGCTGCAGAGCTAGTTGCGTGTAATGCTGAAAATACACCAAAGTTTCTCAAAAAATGCTCTACCAACTTCTAAGAGTGTGTATATTCTTCCGTTTCATTCATTCCCATATCAACATTAAAAACAGATTAATTATGAATGAATTTTTAATATTCAATATATCATGATAGTCTAATGTTTTACAAAGCATAGGTCAGAAATACTGAAGTAAAGACAGGGGCAAACTTTGATGTCGCTTATTTTCTTAACTATTACCATTTCACCCCCTTTTTACTCCCTTTCTTTTAACTCGTAGCGTCTGCTTGCTTGCTTGTCTGTCGAAAAAACTTTGGATCAATTTTTAACCCTTTTCCCGTGATCCAATCGAGCTGAAACTTTGCAGACAGACTCATGGCGACGATAAAAATGATCTAACAAATTTTCATTTTAAAAAAAAAAATAATTACAGTATAATTCTGGTCGCCCGACTCGAGCCCAACGCGTAGGTTAAGCGCCAAACCTGTTTCCACTAATAAATGAAAAAGGGAGTATACTAAAAACTTGGTTTTTATGGGTTAGTTTTTTTTTCTACTAGCTACTCAACATCCATTCTCTGCTTCACATAAATAAGAATGATTTAATTAATTAAGGATAAATTATAGAAGTCTCACGGAGACGAAGCTATTTACATATATGAGAAAAGTGGATGGAATAATTTAACCTTAATTAATTGATCATCCCTCTGGGGATGATAATTAACAATAAATAACAAAACTGAATAATTTGTTGGTCTAGTGGTTAAGATTCTCACTTGGTGATCCAATGATTGTTGTTTCGAGTCCCATTCTGGCAGACCAGGAAGTTAGACCTATTTTCTAAAACCACATTTATTTCAAATCAAATTCTACAATTGCCGAAATGGACAGTTGAAATCTTTTACACAGCAGACAAAATAGCGGAATTGGACTATACTGAAGATCATCATTACAGCGGACCACCACGATAAGTGGTAATTGAATATATCTAGACAATTGTGTGTTCTAACTTCCCAGTAAAAATCCCAGGGTCGAGTGTAATATCAAGGGATAGGCCCCAACAAAAGGAATTGATATAAAGCTGGAATTTTTGTGGCAATAAGAGGCGAAAGTTTGGCAGATATTCGGCTGTATTCTGAAATAAGCAATATTTCAAAAGAAAGCTCTTTATCCATATCCATTTGAGTAACTTAATGTTTGTTTACGTTTTAAGGCTTACTGATTGATTGAATTTTTCAAACCTGTCTAACTTAAAATGTCAAAATTGGCACTTTACAATGTTATACAAAGACAAGCAATATAGCTTACTTCAGAATATGGCCTATTACATTACATAAATAATTATAAAATTAAAATAAATGGGATAATTTCTGTCATTTTTCATTTCATCTAAAAATAATTTATATTTGTGGGGCAAAGGCAGCAATATAAAAAAAAATTTAATGCATAATGCAAGCAATATAAAAATCAAGTATTACTAATTAAAAATGTCCTGAATTTGAGATTTAATAGGAATTTTAAATATAAATTTGTAGGAAACATGATTTTGGAAGGGAAAGATACATAAAGTCCAGAATTCAGTACATTTTTTTATTGTTATTTATTACGACATACTGAAAGAAAAATATTGGAAAAGAAAAATTTTGATAAATAAGTATAACTATAATTTTTTGTATATTTCTATCTTTGCTTTTGTATCCGGTATTTAAAGTTATATCGTCCCAAGTAGGAATGTGGTATATACCAACCTCCAAGTGCTTCTCCACAACCCTCATTTGTCTCTCAATAGCCTGCCACTGAGGACCCTTCTTGTTCTTGCTAGCGTCCTGCGCTAACTTCAAATTATCTCTCTCATTCAGATTGTCTTCATCAAGTGCCGACTGAGGAACTTTATCTTGGGAGTCGAGGAAACTGAGTAGTCCGGACGGCTAAAAGAAGTACAAATTATATGATATTTTTTCAGTCATTATAAATGCAGTAGAAACTCATTAATTAGAAATTTAAGGGACCCAAAAAAAAGTAATTATGCAGAACCCCGCTTATTCAAAATTCAAGGAAATAAAAAAAATAATGGCAATGCTATTTTGAAGTTCTCCAATCATAATTAAACTCACGAAAAAAGCAATTAATTTTATGAAAAACATATGTATTTTCACATATATCGAGAAATCATTTTTGAAACGTAATATTTAATAAACTAATGCAAAGATCACAAAATTTCTATCACTAAAGTACCAGCTATTTACATATTAGCTTTTTTCACTTGCAAAAAAATCTACATAATTATTTTTTCCATTTCATCATGTCCAGATGGTCATAATTGAAATTTTTAAAATTTATGAATGGCACCTTTAATTTTTACTCGATTTTAACTTTCAATTCTGCCTTTTTACTAACTCAAAGCAACACACAGCACAGTTATTAGAAATACAATAGTTCACTAAATGTGTAAAATAATATGATAAGTCAGTAATAAGAAGTTCTTCCAAAGAAAACTAAACAAAAACACAGTTATGAAAAAAAATAATCTAACTAAAGAGGAATTTTAAAAACTGAAAAACGATTTTAAACACGTTCAAGTACGAGGAATTAACACAAACTAAAACTATTAGGTCCTTACATATGAAATTGGCGTTTAGTATGGGAGGAACATAATGCCGATTTTTTTTTATTATAATATATTTATTTAATCAAAGTATGTACCATTGATATCTATGCACTTTTGCCATCTCATAGGTAGTTCATCGATCCCTTTACTAAAAAAACCATTCGGACGGGAATCAATAAAATCTTTGAAGGCGGTTTGGACTGCCCCATCGGAGTTGAATTTTTTCCTTTGCAAGAAGTTATCCAAATTCCGAAAAAAATGGTAATCTGTTGGGGCAAGGTCCGGAGAGTACGGTGGATGTCTTAGACATTCCAATTGAAGCTCCTCTAATTTTGTAGCCGTCTGTTGTGCAGTGTGTGGTCTAGCGTTATCATGAAGCAGCAGTGGCCTAGAGCGATTAACCAGCCTCGGTTGTTTAGCAGCTAGCTTTCCCATCATGGTTTGCAGTTGCTGACAATAGACATCTGCCGTAATCGTCTGGCCAGATTTAAGAAAGCTGTAGTGAACGACACAAGCACTAGTCCACCAAACGCTCACAAGTAACTTTTTTGGAGTCAATTTTCGCTTGGGGCATGGTTTGGCTGGTTCGGCAGGGTTCAGCCATTGCGATGAGCGCTTCCGATTATCGTACAGGATCCACTTTTCATCACAGGTAATGATTCGATTTAAAATCCCTTCATTATTGTGCCGGTTGAGTAATGCAACGCAGCAGTCAACGCGCGTTTGTTGATTTGCTTCACTCAATTCGTGAGGTACCCACCCACCTTTCAAGCTTTTTCACCTTACCAATTTGCTTCAAGTGGATTAAAACAGTTTTATCACTAACACCGCAGCCTGTAGCTAACTCGGATGTGGTTTGCGATGGATCCCGCTTCCACAATAGCCTTCAATTCTTCATTATCAACTTTGGTCTCCGGCCGTCCACGGGGCTTGTTCTGCAGGTCGAAATTTCCAGAACGAAAACGTTGGAACCAAAAATGCACTGTGTTTTCTTTTGCGGCACCGTCGCCATACACATCATTAATCCTTCGAGCCGTTTCTGCAGCACTGGTGCCACGGTGGAACTCGTACTCGGAAATAACGCGATATTCCAAGTTTTTCATTTTGTAAACTGAGTGACGCAAAGAAAAAAACAATTGAGGAAAAAACAAATGAATTATAATTTTCAAAACACAAATACATGAGTAAATAGCTGTATAAATTTGGATTTGGAATTCATAACCAAAGAGAAGATGTTTGAGATCAAATTTGCCAGTACGGCAAAACGCCAATTTCATAGTAAGGGCCTAATATTAGGTCCTTACATATGAAATTGGCGTTTAGTATGGGAGGAACATAAAGCCGATTTTTTTTTATTATAATATATTTATTTAATCAAAGTATGTACATTGCTATCTATGCACTTTTGCCATCTCATAGGTAGTTCATCGATCCCTTTACTAAAAAAACCATTCGGACGGGAATCAATAAAATCTTTGAAGGCGGTTTGGACTGCCCCATCGGAGTTGAAATTTTTCCTTTGCAAGAAGTTATCCAAATTTCGAAAAAAATGGTAATCTGTTGGGGCAAGGTCCGGAGAGTACGGTGGATGTCTTAGACATTCCAATTGAAGCTCCTCTAATTTGGTGCCGTCT
>JADDOH010000416.1:0-28706 GCA_016648135.1 Agrypnia vestita
GTAGAGCTGCTGTCCTCTGAGCCACTTGCAGACCAGATTTTTCATACATTTTGTATGGCATCGGCGCAAACACAGTGCTCGCTACTTGTGGCCGCATTTAGTAGCCCAGTGGGCAGCCTCTCTTGGTCAAATCATATGAGTTTAAATATAAATAACTAATATGTGACAGCGTTGGAACATTTGAGAAGAATCAAGTTACATATGCAATCCAAATCAACAGAGTGGTGTCGTATTACACTTTGACAGTGCAAAGTCACGTGATATTAAGTAACAAATAAATCATAACCTCGGGACAGAATCTTTTACTAAATATATTCATGAAGAGGACTCCTGAAAAGACATATGGACGCCAGTGGCGGTCTGTGACTTAATGCAAGGGATGCTGGATACTAAGTTTATACCTACCATCAAATATACAGGGTTATTTGGAAAACATTAATAACCTCGCAGGACTTATATTCCTGCCTTGATTATGAGTCGAAAATGTTCAAGCTATTATGACCTAATATATAGTTAAGGAGATATGCGACATCAAAGTTTGCATTTTTTCTCAATATTTCTGACTTATTTTTTGTAAAATGTTGGACTATCATTACAGTAACTCATATCGATTATGAAAAATTCATTCGTTTCAATACAAGTTAAATAAAATGATATAAACCCTGAAAAAATTCCAATTGGAATTTGAGGGTTTTTATTTGACTTGTATTAAAGGGAATAAATTTTTCATATTTGACATAAGTTACTGTAATGATAGTTCAACATTTTACAAAAAATAAGTCAGAAATATTGAAAAAAAAATGCAAACTTTGATGTCGCACATCTCCTTACCTATTGATATTAGGTCATAATAGCTTGAACATTTTCGACTCATAATCAAGGCAGGGATATAGTCCTACGAGGTTATTAATGTTTTCCAAATAACCCTGTATATGTAAATCCATAGATTAGCCCATACAAATAGTAACAAAAATAGTCTGTCAAATAGGATTTATGAATCCTTTAAGCTACGCATCAACAATTCTCGATCCAATTTCATGCGACATTTGCACCGGAGTTTTCATTTACTTAAACTTAAGCTCGATTCAACGCTTTCTTTATAAAATCATTGTGAAATTTTGTCTTCTCTTTTAAAAACAGCAGGAGTGTTTTCTCAATATAAATGATAGCAAGGGAAGAAAGTCAGTTTTCGCCTAGTGTGCTTCGGTTGTACGTTTAAGTCCTTTTTGTTGTGGAAAATTCACTGAGGAAAATTGCAGGTATGGTTAAGATAAGATAATATGTATTATGTTGTTGAGAGCACTCGTGAGTCCTTTCCTAGCTCTTGAAAGATTGTTCAAACCGTTAAATCCGTGCATATTCCACACGTTAGTATTATTTTCATTTCAAAATATCAGACACGGCCAGCAAAATAATCTGCGATTCATTCACACAATTCAATACTTTAGTTTAGTATTAGAACACGCTGGCGAAGAATCCATGTTATTTTCTGTAGTTATTCATCTTTAATTTAAATGATTATTTAAACAGATAATTGAACGACACTGAATGTTTCAATAATTCGGTTTCAAGTATTCAAATTCACCGTTTCCACCCATCAAATATGTCACACAAACAAAATTCTCAAAACAATCCGCTCGTTCCGTAATATGTATGGTCCCAGTCTCAGCCCCTCAGTCATGGCTGCTCGGTCTCGGGTGACTTTGTTGGATGCTGTTCTCGAATGCGTATACACTATTCGAAGATCCCGAAAGTGGAATGTTTTGAACTCTGTGAGGATACGGAATTCGTTACAGATTCCATCGCTGCTGGTGGCTGTGTTTACGCGATTCGTAGATGTTCAATGTTGAGAATGTATATGTATTTCGAGTCGCTCCGTACGCACGCCTTGTCGTAGTACGTGTTTTCTAAAATACTGGACTAATTTATTTTCTGAAATCCTTTATTCAGCTAGAAACGAAAAGTCCAAATATTTTTGACTATAGATGCGGGATGCGGAGCACCCAAAGCATGTATGAAGCGACCGCGCTTGATGGACGCATGTTCAAAATAGGATAAGGAGAATGCACATTTTTTTAAGGTTGTAAAGAAAACAAGTTGTCAGTTTTTTTGGTGTATTTTTAATCTTATAAAATTAATTACATGTCATACGCCTATATCCTCGATGGGTACATCATCTGAAACAAGATAAATAAATCACATTAGAGAATGTCCCACGGTCAACTAGCAATTATGTTGCTTTCAGATTCAATCAGTACAGAAATATTTCCACAAAAATGTGTTCAGGTTTCAAATGTCAAAGCATCATGAAGAATGAAGTATATAATATGAGACAGTACATATTTTGTAACTTTTATCACTTTAGCACCAATGTGTCAAATGATAAAAGTGACATGTGCTACATCAATATTCTTACTATGAATATAAAATTAAGAATATTATCATGGAACATTGAAAGGATATTGAACAAAGAATGTTGCAGTAATATCGACAAACGCGTTTTTGCATCATTCAGGTCTGGTGCTGTAAGATTTGTCTGAAGCTCGCACGCATAGTTTATTCCAAAACATGTGGACAATAGTGAAAGACGGGAGTGCTTCGGTTTCAAAAATGGTTTGGACCCCTATTCTCTAAACTGATAAATTTTAGAAGCCGTTTAATTTTTGTAGCGCCCATGTCATCAATTTCATATCCCGTAACTGTTGTTTCTGTTAAAGAATTTGCGGAACCTCTAAACTTGGCCGCTTAACGTCATATAATTATTGGGCGGGAAAATGATGCATTGTACGATTTTACTTAGAAGAAACTCAGGAAGGTGCGCAAAACAAAAAGAAATGCTATTTGACTATAAAAACTAACCCAAATAATGACATATTAAAAAAACAATGTACAAGTGAATAGATTGCGGCATTGCGCGCCCGGTAGCAGAGCGAAAATGGCAACAACGCGGCGGTTGTTGTGATTTTCGCGCCGACAAATTGCTAATGGTAAGAGTACAACTATTAAAAAGCGTCATAGGTGAACCTTAGAAAATATTTACATTTAGTAATTAATGTGCCCCTTTTTACATTAACATAATTTGTACTCGCTTGAGCTGGAACCCAAACAAAAGATCGTAGTTGCCACATTGAAATTAGCATGTTGAGTTTTTAAAAAGGACAAGTGAAATTCATAATTTTACTTTTGAATTTCAATTAATGTAGAGTTGACATATTTAATTAACTAAATGTTTTGGTGTAAACTTGGGAAAATTAAAAAATTCATCCGTGTAAAATGTTTGTATGGAGATGAAACGGAACTTCGATTTTTCTGTGATAGAGGGGGAAACGTGAAAATGGGAAACGTAAAGTCAAAGTTTTATCTTATATATCGGCAGACAAATGCTATATTTTTTTCTCCAGCTTTCAATTAATTGTAAAGATTGACAATATATGACTATAGTGGTATTACACTTCCCTGAGATCAACTAGTCAGGGGTTTGAGACTCATCCTAGGACCAAGT
Organism: Agrypnia vestita; assembly: GCA_016648135.1. Classification (NCBI taxonomy): domain Eukaryota; kingdom Metazoa; phylum Arthropoda; class Insecta; order Trichoptera; family Phryganeidae; genus Agrypnia; species Agrypnia vestita. The sequence continues at coordinate 3,503 of JADDOH010000416.1, forward strand.
TAGCCCGAGTGCTTAGGTAATTTTGAAAAAAGTAAGAATAGTGATGTGCCATGTATCCACTGTATACATCTCTATATAAGACTGTGTGATATAATTAATGGTAACTTACGATCCTGATGCGGTGTCCCATGGCCTTGGCGGGCAAGTTCCTCTTGAACTTGGCTCGGACAGCGCCCGAGCCCCCGTGCGGGCGGGTGACCTTGCCCCAGATGGCGCGGACCTTGGTCTTCCTGCCCTTGGGCCCCCCGGGCACACAGGTGCGCTTCTTGGCACGGTACACGTACACGCAGCGCTTGCCCACGTAGAAGCTGCTGTCCTGCTTGTAGCGGCAACCCTCGATCTAGAGATGTAAGTTTTAAAATGTATTGCAGCCTTTTTATCTCAAGATAAAAGTAGACATTTTGTAATTTTTCGGTGTCAACAGTTAGGTTTAAAATAATCATAGATGTATTGCGACCTCACAGGGAATCAAACACGGAACCCCAGTTTCTTAGTGTCATGGCCCAATGGCCTATACTGGCCACCATTTCTACTTTATTGTAACTTTGCTAACTGATAATTTGTAACGCAATCAATGTTACACTAGGGAGATAATTCAAAGAAATTGAAATGTATAATGGCAGTGGGCAAGAGATTGACCTCCAAGATAAGATAGACGGACCAGATCCAATACAGAAGAAGTCTTTTAGGCCCGGTTGTTTCAAGTTGGATTAAAGTAAGCGTTCGATTAAAGCATAGATTTTTATGAAAAAAGATTGTCTGATTGGTGGAGAATGTAAAAATCTATGCTTTAAAAGAACGCTTACTTTAATCCAACTTGAAACAACCGGCCCTTAGTCATCTTAACCATTTGGAAGCCACTGTGTTTTTCAAATAACTATGCTGGAAGTACCGTTTGTATATATGTACATATATATATATCTCTTTCTTTATTTATATTGTTTTGGAATACAATGTTGAGGCTCCATAACCGCATTCATCTAGCCAGTAACGTTGCAGGTAGCAAAATAATGAGTAAGTACAAGACACAAAGGGGGTCCCCTCAGTAAAATATTTTAGTAACTATTTGCTTCAATTTCATGCAATAATGTTGTAAAATTTCTGGAAAATACAGCTGACTGTAAAATATACTCTTTTTTTTTTTAAATAAATGGGAATGTCAATGGTTATTTTTAAAATGAAATTTTTTGCATAAAACTGACACACGCCTTGGGTCTGTCACTGCGTGGCCCAGCAATTATAATTCTTTAAATAATTTTGCTAATAATATTTTGAAAAGAATTTGTATAATGCAAGACAGATAATACAGATATATAATCCACCACCTTGTGATCTATTGTTTTTTTTGTTTTTTTTCACTTGCACGTGCAATTCAAGTCAATTTTAATTGTTTAATAATTGTTTAATAATAAATTAGTATTTTAATACACAATATGTATATGTGTGTGTATGTATACATATGTGTTTATGTATATGTGTATATGGATGTGTATGTGTATATGTATATTTTTAAATGTAAGTTAATAATATGTATGCATTGAACATAATGTTTGTAATGTACATATTATGTAATAAATAAAAATTGAATTGAATTGAATTGAATCCATATTTGCCATTCCCACAACTAGTACAGATGTTGTTTTTGGTAATGAGATACCTATATTTTTGATTTGGAGTTACACTAGAATAAGCCTAAAAATTATTTAAATTTTTAACTCCATTTTAGACCATTTTTATGTATAACAGATAATACAATTTATCTGTTATCAGTACACTTTTTAACCGGCCGGCATTGGCATTGTTGTTCCAAAAATTTATTATACAATTATCAGGTGTTTGCAGACAATACGACAGGTCCTGCAATAATATGGATGCCAACTGACTCGGTAAATCTTTTTTCTTCTCTACTCAAATAACGGATCATCATGAGTATTTCTTACTTAAATTGTGAAAAATATATATCATTGTTCGGCAGTCTAAGGGCCGGTTGTTTCAAGTTGGATTAAAGTAAGCGTTCTTTAAAAGCATAGATTTTTACGTTCTCCACCAATCAGACGATCCGTTTTCGTAAAAATCTATGCTTTGCTCGACCGCTTACTTTGATCGAACTTGAAACAACCGGGCCTAAGGGTTAAGCAAGGCTTAAAAAGTGGAGGGAAGCAGTTTGTGCTGTAGAAGCAGATTAAAGGATCACACTGCTTAGTCATGAGCCCATCGCTAAGATAGAACGTCACAAAAACCAAATGTTTAGCTCATCACTGACATATTCTAGACAAAGTCAATACAGCACATCAATTGAGAAATGTTGAAAACAACAAATATTATACTTGAAAAACAAATGGAAATGTATTTTGGAAAATTTATGCCCAAAAATACATATGAAAGCACGCCACATGCATATGAGTTTTGACTGGGAAAAATAATGTGATCTTTTGAAACAGAAAAAGGTCTGGCTAAATCGGCAGATGCCATGCTAGAAGATAAAAGATATTTTACAACTTGTAAATTTAAACATTGTCATTATTTTCATATTCCGCACAATGGAAAATTCTTTTCTAGTTTTCAAGGAATGACGTACTATTCTTATAAAATAATCTCTGAGAAAGCGCTGTTATGATCAGTAAAAAATTTGTCCACAAGAGCGAAATATTCGCCTTCAGGTTTCAAATGTCAAAACATCATTTCATACAGCGATTCTACGCAATATGGATAAATAATAATAGAACATACCTTCAGAAGGGCTGTGTTTTCATGCTGATTTCTAAGACCGCGCTTGTATCCAGTGAAGATAGCCTTGGCATACAATCTCCCGTGCCTCTTCTTGGCTACCTTTACGGTCTTGGCCGCCTCTACAACCGGCGCAGGGGCCTTGGCGGCCTTAGGAGCCTTCGTCGCCTTGGGTTTGCTTGTTGCCGCATCGGCCATCGCTGAAAATAATACAGAAAGTAAGTGACATGTGAACTTACTATGCTATTTGTAGGTTATGAATCTGTCATCTTGAATCGGGAAACATCCTAAGTTTAGAGATGATAAATTAACTAAATCCAAAAGTGAACGGCATCTCCATAATTTGATTTATAAACCAGCATTAATATTATTCATATTTCACTTATAATTACGTTAAAATACCTAAATTTAATATCACAGTTTGCCGAATATACGTACCGGAAATTGTTTAAGAAATCGAAAGAACGGATCTGTCGACAGATGTCGGTATCGGTAAATTATTTATTGTTTATGGTAAGTGGCAACCAGCGACGAAAATAATATTGGCGCACAATTTGAATAGGTACACATCTAGGCTTTGAGTTCTGTTATTCTGTATTTTGCAGCCATTGAAATTATTAAGTTTTCACAGTGATTATTATTAATGACTGTAGTATAGTTCTACTTCTTCTTTCTTGGCGTTTCACCCCTATAGGGGAGTTATTGCCACAAAACAAGTGTGTTTTTTTGTTGGTAATGGGTGTGATGGTTGCGTTTTTTTTCTCTTTTATTTTAGAAATTTAAATTGGAAACGATTCGTTTTAGGATAAACATTATTCTGTGTGGATGATTCAATTGTATTAGTAATGGAAAAGGATATGGTGTGCATAATGTTAGTTTATTTAATTTTTATAGATTTATACCGTTAGCTTTTAGGAATCTTGTTAGTAATTTTAAAGTGATTTGATCATTGGAAGATAAGAGGGTTGGGATGTTGATGGGGAATGGAATATTGCAATAAGAAAAATCTTGAATAAAATTTGAATAATGGTCATTGATGGGGCATCCAAAAAAGATGTGATTTAAATGTTCTTTGTCCATCCGGCATTCACACATACGAGAGTTCCGAATGCTGATTTTAAAAAGATGGCTATTCATGCAACAGTGTCCTATTCGCATACGGCAGATAAAAGAAGCCTCGAACTTATTCACTTTCATTTCTGAAAGCAATGGCCTGTCAGGAATTTCTGGTTGTATTGCGTAATACCATTTTCCTTATAAAGATTTTGAGGTCTCCCATTGAGACTTCCAAGTAAAATTCATTTTTTCTTTAAGTAACGGCAGTAAACCTGATATTGTAATATGATTATGAGAGGAAATGCCGGAAGTGGAAGCTTCTTAGTATAGTTCTAATAAAATATTAATAATCTTTCTACCATTTTCAATGGCTTTATAATGATGCGAGTTACAAATACAAAATGGTTTAATGTTACTTTTACTACAGGTTTTTTCATAAACATTTTGAGAAATCAGTATTTTCTAATCTAAAAATCGTTTTCTCTGTGCTTTATTAACCATCTTGTAATCAGATTTTTTTTTAAAACTTATAAACACTAGTTTTTCAAATATCAAATTTTATCTTTTATAATTTATTAATTTGGAATTTTAAAATTTTTTTGGTCCTGTGAAACACTTGCACAGAAACTTTCTTGATAATACATAGTAATGTCTCAAACAATTTTTTTCACTCCAATCGCCATGTATTTACTGCTTTTGATTTAATAGATCTTTCTTTCATCTGTGTCTGGACTATTCAACTGTGTCTTCGACCTCTTTGTTTGGCATTTTGGATCCCATTACAAGATCCACCAGCAGGTCTGATGTCATTGGTGCAATATTAATAGTTTGAATACCATTTTGAAAATAGGGTATGTGTGCCAGGGTACATAATGCAATACCCTGTTATTCACGTTTTTATTCTTTTAGAGGTAACAGTAAAAAAGAAAGCCAACATATGAAACAATATAATTTTATTAAATTATACTAAAATATTTACAACATTCTCAATCACTATAAACATCCACTCAAGTTTTCATGTCTCAACTAAAATAAAACATTTTGACTGGAGATCTAACAATACACACACAGTGCGTATGTCAGCTGATTATCCGAGTGCCATAAGCGAGACTTCACACCAGGGTAAGTGCACGTACATGCGTGGCAACGAGAAAAACAGAGATATTGCAAATTGACATCAATTTGATATTTCTTTGTAAAAACTATTGCCATTGTTGTGTTTGGTGTGCGATCTCGCCAAGAAAATAATCAGTGCTGTCTCATTTTCTTCAAAACATTTGTTTTTTGTATGTGGACAAGGATAGATAGCTAACCTTTGGAAATAGCACTTAAAACTCATCAAATAAGATCACGAGGATTTAAAACAAGTGGCGAGTACCGATGATGACCAATCATGATTGTCAGCCCGAGAAAAATAATTTTTTAAGTAATTTATAATTTTTTTTAATGAGGGCCAAAATATTAGAAAATCCATAACCATAGAGTTGTCAGTCGGAACATTAATTAAGGGTTACATACAAAATCTGTTAGTAGGCATTAAGTTTTGATTATTTAATTTATTTTACATTTTTACAATAAATGATGGAGGAATCATACACTTTTTAAAGTGACAATTTTTAATTTTTAAATGGAATGAAAAATCCATTTTGTTTTCATATTTGTAGCATTGACACCAAATACCAGTCGGTACTTGACTGCAGCTGATGTACATCGCGGTACAATTAGATTTACTAGTGCACACTAATAATACGGAGTGCCGATTATTAAAGGCAATATTGTGATGACGCAACGATAATCCTATGCTAACGCAATGATTTTGGATTAATGTACAATAAAAAATGAAGAAATCTAACAGGAGATAAAATATAATTAATTAAAACATAAAAATCTAGCGGAAACTAAATATGTAGAAGTATATCATCATTCATAGTTATCAAAATTTCTTGCAATTTTCTAAAGAATGTTAGAAGTAATAATTATTATTTACAAGATTTTTTTATAATGGGTTGGATATCTACGTCTCACTATAATTTTAAGAATGTATACTATTAAAAAATCATAATACATTCAAACTGAAATAAATTATTATTTTTGACATTATATAGAGTCCAAACAATATTTATTAATTATTTATAAAGCCAAACATAATAAATACATTTTGAAAAACAATTTAATACATATGTAGTAATGTTATGGGAACATAAGCCTCAAACTAAATTTAAAATGCTGAAAACACACATATATAGTCTGAATAATTATTCATTCAAAATAAATACATACAACCTTGACCGTCCTCGTAGTCTCTTTGTATATTAATATTTAAGCATTAATGTTTTAAAATAATGTGTAATTACATAAATATTTACGCATCAGAAAACCATAAAGTTTTATAAACTGGAAATATATATATGTTACAGTGAATCTGATTTTCTAGTGAGTCCATCATTCACTGGCATTTTAGAGAAAGTATATTCAAGGTCATTCTTATCATATTCAAAGAGTTTTTCACCAATAGAAATGAATACAATATTTTAACTTGCACTTACTAGTGAATTTATTGGTTTCCGAACTGTCAAAAATTAAATTTGACAAGTCTGAAATCCGTTTCCGTAAAAATCTATGCTTTTAAACGAACTTTTATTTATCCAAATTGAAACAACCGGGCCTTGAATAACAATTTAATAAGTCATTGCGTGAACAAGGTTCTTACTGCATTATTAATTTCTTCCGTGCATATGAACATTATGTAGGAAACGGATATTATTAAAATAGTCATTTTGAAATGTTGAAAGTTTCGGCTGCACCAATTCTTCATTATATGATTTTATAACAAGATTCTAATGGCACATGGACCTAGTTTTTCAAAATATATTTTGCGTTTTGTGTCTCATTCTACACTAGTCTAGTCCAAAGTCACCACAAAGCGACAGTATTTCTAATTTTTATCCTTTGAGCGATAGAATATTCTCTATTCTGTGGCGATAGTTCTGTTTCTCGAACTGTCACACTTCTGGACTGGATTAGTTTAGGTAGGTAACTAAAACGTAATATATTTTTAAAATTTTAATCGCGAACACTTACGAAATTCTGATCATCTTATAATTCAAAAGACAGTCGATTAAACTCATAAAAATGATACGGTGCGAGCAAGCTTCACATCTGTCACCGACGTCGAGCCGAGTAAGTTTGCGAACTTAAAAACCGCGCACTTTATGTTGTACGTCTACCACCCGTGCTTACACGTGCTTTACACGTGCGCAAACAAGAAACGCAAACGACATTAGACACATTTTTGATAAAAAGATAGAAAATTGGAAATGCGGAAGAATCTGAATGAATTCAAACGTAAATGATGACTTAGAATCTCTTTGATTTTTGTATTTTTCGCATCGAGTGTTTGTTACTTGACGCACTTTTAAAGGTTCATTTAAAATTAATAATACCGGGTGTATATTTATTTATGTTTCTATATTTGTAAGAAATAAACTTTTGTTGTATTGTTATAAAAAAAACATATTTAATAAACTTAATTGACAAAATACATATTCATTAATAAAAATTTTCCCTTAACCCCCCAATATTTACATGGTGACATAACCTCGTTTTGTTCCGGCAGTCGTCAGATATCATAAAAAACCCGAGTGCGCGATCTTTCAGCCGACACCTTACTTCGCGATTCGTATTCGTTTTGCGGTGCCGCTGTCCTATTTTAATTTAGGAGTTAAAATAGGACCGCAAAATGAATAAAAATCGCCTAGTGTAGTGCCGCCTTTATACTTTCTACGCTTTAAGAATTACGTGTACAAATTGATGGTTTCACCGATATATTGTCTATGCTTTGAGTAATGTATTTTCACGGATTATGTGTAGTGAATCTGAGAATTCGTTGATTTAGATGTTTTCACTGCCCCCACTCTGCCCGACCGGGAAAAGTACATTTTTACTAGTGAAAGTATAGTCTCACTAAAAATGCAAATTCGCTGTAACATATATATAACTTAGATTTGGGCTCATCCGAACCGTGGAATTAATGACTGACAAAACAGAGCAATATGAAAAATACATTTGTAACATATTGAAACCTTTATGTAGTTTAACCTATTAATCATTATTGGTGTTATTAAAAAATCATTATTGGTGTTCTTGTTTTAAATTTGATCAAACTGTTTATGAAAATTAAATTTCGATCTGAGGTCACAAGAATTTTTTGACAACTCATGCAATTTCGGTGGGAAATCAATTTTCTGGTCACCAATTCACTTCTCATCTCGCTGTTCGCTTACGATATGATTTCGAGTTTTGCCTGTCATTCGATATTTTGTTTACTTTTCTAAGTGTGCAGTTTAGAATATCGTAATTTCTCATAACTATCTTCTGATGACAAAATTAATGAATTGCATTGCGTGTTTACAATATTTAAATAAGCTTCTAATCTTTTAATTATCCACCTCGGAATCTAGGGGTAATCATAATCGGTCCGTTAATTAATCTTTAAGATCTATGTCTCCTATAGGCGACACTGAGACCGAGGAGGTTATGAATGAAGTTTAAATGTATTTCAGTGTAAAGCCATGTATTCGCTAGGGGACAAATCGCGCAACATTCTGCACGGCATTTCGCATCAACATCTAGGCTCATGGCGGGGACAATGACTGGGACTCACATATCACTTGTCGCAGAAATATCGCCCAAAAGGGTTATGATGATTAGTGCTGCGTATCTATTTATTCGAAAGAGTTTATCGAGAAGTAAGAGCAGAAAAAATTTAGATTTAAAATAAATTTAAATATTTGGGTGCGAAAGTATTTACTGAAAAGGAAAAGAAGGATGGATATTCTATGCGATCTTCGAATGTCTGACGGATCATTTGTCAATTTCATTTGAATGACAACAACTGATTTTGAAAATTTATTACAAATGATCGGGTCTTCCGTAGCCAAGCAAGACACAATATTACGGAACGCTGTTTTATATCATATCATATAGCATATGTAACAGTAGCGCATGCGTCTTAGCTTGTCAACATACCACGTGGTACTGACGCGCGGTACTATGTCCCCGTGTGCTCGCTTGGAAACCGTACTCATGGCAATGTTGCCGCGGCACTTAGAAATGCCACGCTATATTTCGGAACAGTGCGCAACATTGCAGCGTCACGTAGACTATATGCCGCGCGTGATGTTGAGAGAAAATTGTCCCCTAGTGAATACGTACGTGGCTTAACTCTCCAAGCTGACAGTAAACAATAATTAAAATACTCTTTTGACATTTTATTAATATGTGTGTAGAAAAATGTGTTCATTATTTTGAAATTTGAGAATTAACAGTTACAATGTGTTTTTTGGTGAGCAGTTATCAATACGTCATTAATGTAATGATAAACGGGATAATAATATCAGTCTTTGAGCATTGCTTTTGTTTTGTGCATTTTCAAACAAGAAAGATATTAATTCAGGATGACGGTGTCTCGCTGACAATAAACGTACATTGTTTACTTTACAAATTTCATTAAATATTTTCAAAAAGTTTTTTATCTTATCCAAACTTTGCACAAACACAAAATATTGAGGGTTGTACTAACAGAAGGCATTAAGTCAGATTTTGGTGATTTTTTGTTTAAAATGGTAACATTTATATATTTTGTCGTAGGATGTCTAGTTTTCATGTTCATAAAATCATTGAATCGTATTGATCCTTTTTTCAAAATAGCTGTCATATTAGGGGAAACAGATGGAAATCGAGACTTTGCGCCCCCAACCTGTCCCCAACAAAAACGAAAATGATAACGGTGATAATTATTTTTGCCTTTGTATTGTTTTTTTAAATCACAATTGTCACAATTAGCATTTAGGTTTTATTAAATATTAGTTATTATCTAATTCAAAATAAATATCTAAATGTTTTTTATACCTTAGACGGCTTGTTTTGTAAACTAAATCAATAAAAAAATTAAAAACAATTTGTTGTTCTTTTTTTTAATAGTCACTTTTTTAATTTTTATTAGTATTCATCTAACACATTGATTTCAAATGTTATAATGTGGGTGTCCAAAAGATAGTTTTGTATGAAACAAATTTATTTTTTTTGAAAAACCAAAATTATTCTACGAGTTTAACTGCTTCAAAGATTTCCAATCTCTTTAAATGTTACTATCTCAAAATTTGTTTTTATGACTTAATGCCTTCTGCCAGTACACCCTCGATATGTACTTGTATTTAAATGGAGGTTTTCACGGTACAACGGTCCGTGCCCACTGTACAAGTGCGAACATGAATTATAAAAGTGAAACAGTGAGTATTACATGTGCTTACAGGTTAATTAATCAATATTGTTAATGAAAAAAAACATTTACAAAGATTTACAATGATAGCGAAAATAATTATTATAAAATATTTTTTTTTATTCAACATGTTATTCAACATTTGATTGATTATTAGAGGACAATGATCACCTTAAAGGGTTGTGATTGTGATGAAAAAACATTACTAAACAATTTTCTGCAATCATTGACTGCAACAAAATCATACTAATTTTGTTCTCGTTTAGCGAGGTTGGGACGGGCTTTAGTTGCAAACAGTACACACATACAGAAAGCAACCATGATATACGGCAGACACATCAATTACTGTGATCAACAAAAGTATTTTTGTACAGCTTGATAACCTATTGACTCAAATCTTAAATCTTGATAATTGCACTGAAACTGCGGAACTCTTCAAGATGGAAATATATAATAAACGCTATCACTCAAATGCAGACATACATTAAAGTGAAAAAAAATAACACGTCTCAATAATAATATTTTAATTACCCGGCCAGCAGTAATCAAATTCAGTACTGTGATGGCAAGAGTGTGTAGATAGAATTTTAGTATTTTTTAAAGTTTCTTACAAAAAAACTTAATTAAGAAAAATTTTGTCGGAGAGCCAATTGTGCTTCTCTTGATATAAAATACTTATTAATTATTGAATCCGAAATTTTGTTTTGCTCTCCTGTAAAAAGGCAGATACATAACCAATTGCCATCTCAGTATTGAATTATTCTATCTGAAAATTATCAAGTGCACAATTGAGTACTAATAAAATTAATTATGTTATACAATGTTCATTGCACATGCATAGAAATGTCAACACTGAGGAATATTTTAACATTTGTCCATGTAACATACAAGTGGAGCTGCGTAAACCCTTGATTACGATAGTCATGCGAAAACGGTGGACGTTATGTTTTATTATAGTATGTAACACTATCACATAACATACTATTTCAACAACTCTTCGTAAATTAAAAAATCTGTGTATATAATAGAAATACTCTACATATATTAAATGAATCCAGTTTAATATTATAGTACCGTAACTGTTATTTAAAATACAAATGGCGTAAACGTGGTTTCGTGGCAATCGGTTTGGCGAACAGCTCTACTTGTAAAGTCTCCCAACATTTGTGATGCGCACTTCCTCGGAGGGTCTTCAGTTAAAGTGGAACTTGAACTGGAAGGGGCTTCCGTGGTGGAAATGATGGAAGGGATTTCCCTGGGGCGATCGCCCACTCTCCGGATCCAAGGGGTCGTCTCCCGCGTCAAACTGCGCCCTCTTCTCCGGGTCTGTGAGGACCTGAAATGGTTAAAATATGTTTATACCTTGTGACTTGTCATAGAGAATCAAAAAACAATTGCAAGTTTAATGACCTGGACCATAAAAATAGTTTAAATTTCCTCTCTGAGTTGACATTGCTATCTGGGTAAATGTCTCTGCATATATACTAAATACAGAATTCATATTTTAGACATTCATCCTTAAGTATTTATGTATTGGATAAAATAATTACAATCTGTAAATATTTACCGGACGCAACAACAAAAAATTTCTTGATGAAACTGAAATTAATTTGTCATTCAATGTATATATTGTAGGTGAGTAGTACGGGGCGCACAGAGTGCGGTGCAGGTGCCAGATTGCTGACTTACACTCTGTAGTAGCAAGGCGCATGCTAGCCGAGTTAGACATGTTTTTATGTTTTGACGTTCATGATGATCAATGTTTTTTCTCATTATTAACACTAACAAGTACAACGAGTTTACAACATTGGAATGCCCATTTTTATTTTAGCGTTATACGAGAAAGGTTAATACGTACTATGGTAATAATTTTATTAATATATTTCATTAACACTTACTTCTTTAGCTGCGGCAACATCGATGAACCTCTTCTCAGCCACTTTTTTCTCATCACCCTGGTAGCTGTCGGGATGCCACTTCTGCGCAGCCTTTCTGTACGCTTTCACTATTTCCTGCTTCGTCGCTGATCTGAAACACATGCGCATATGGTTTCTGAATACTAATACCGACATCCAGGGGCGTGCAGTGAACTAAAAACATTGAAGCATGACTTTTACATAACCATACATTTTGAAAAAATCATAGCAAAAATTTTGGGGAGTCTACCTAATTCATTTTTGAATGGTAAATATTATTTTCGATATGGGTGAAATGTCAAAAGTTAAGGAAATAAATGACAAGAAAGTGAGCATTTTTTTCAATGTTTCTGACTTATCTTTTGTAAAATAACTTGTATAGAATATTAAAAATTCATACGCTTTGATAAAAGTTAAATAAAATGATTAAAGCCCCGCAAAAATAATTATACAGGGTGGGGCAGAGCAAATTAGCAAGTTTATTTGAATTGGGCGCCCTAAAGCTACGATTGCTCCAAGGAGAGTGCAGGTAGGCTCATTCGAAAGGGCGGGGCATAATGTTGTACCGCCGCATGGTTTTGTCAGCGTCATGGAATGGACGAAGGTGGGGCACGCGTTCACTGTCGAGGCATACTTTCCTAACAGTCGCTTAATCATCACCACGCAACGTGCATTCCGTACCCATTTCACAGCACATCACCTGATTTTATTACTGCAATCATTTTTTATGGGGCTATCTAAAATCACTTGTTTACAACAATCGCTCATTTGACGAACAACATTTGTCAACATGTCCGTCGATACACTGGAAAAAGTTGAACAAATCTTCCGAGTTCGATTAACGCAGTGTATTGAGAATAATGGAGGCCATCTGCCTGACATCATCTTTAAAACTGTGTAAACATAAAATTTAAATGTCGTACTTGACGCTGTTCGAATAATTAAATATATTCATGTCTGCGTTACTTTTTCTAATTGAATTTCTAAATAAGCAAGTTGCTCTGTCCCACCTGTATAAAATTACTTGTTGTATAATATGTGCCTTGTCAATCAATGATAAAAAATTACCTTTTAACATTAAGTATTTTATAATAATCTCTCTTCTCCGCTTGCTTCTGCAGTTTCTGCGCCCTCTGCCGGCCTTCTTTGGCTCGAGGGTTGTGCTCGTCCATTCCGAGCGCATCCTGGTACTTGTATACCGCTGGAACACAAAATCATTTTTTATATTCACAGCAATATTAGAAATGAAATCCAGCTGCACATTACCAAGGCAAGAAGATAAGATATCACTATTTATCTAATTTGAAAAAAAATACTTAGTCCAGCAAAACTAACCATGCATATCTGCCCTTAACACATACAGCGTGAAATGTAGACAGTTATGGAGATAAGCGACATTAAATTTTACATTTTTTTTTTTAATATTTCCCGCTTATTTTTTGTAAAACAATAATTGAATATAAAAATTCATTTGCTTTAATTCAATATTATTTGTAAGGTTTTTGTCATTTTATTTGACTTGTATTTAAGCTAATGAATTTTTAGTATTCCATATATGTAAGTCACTGTAGCATGACAGTCCAAGCTTTTACAGAAAATAAGTCATAAATATTGGTAAAAAAAAAATGCAACATTGAGGTCACCTATATCCATAACTGTTGACATTTCACCCAAAGTGTAAAGAATATTTTCTGTTTAAAATTGAACGAAGAAGTCTCAAATTTTTTGCTACTAGTTACCAGACACCCTGTATATAAAATTATTTATTAGTACTAAGTCCCCTTGAGGTGAATACTCACGAAAACGGCGTTATATAAATGATCCAATTATTATTATTAAAATATAATAGTAACTCACCATCATCATACATCTCCAGCCCGATAAGCGATTCGGCCATCTCGCAATACAAGTTTACATCCTTCATTAATTCTAAAGCTTCCCTGCAGTAAGTCACCGCCGGCGTAAATTGTTCATCCTGAAACGCAAACAAACCAAAAAATGTAAATCGTGGTCTTATCATCGCCAGGCATTTCAACGTTTCTTTTGGGATTTTCCAATGATTTTCAATGAGATACAAAAAACTATTAAGGAATAATAACAAATTAATGTAGTCTGCTTCTCAATAAGAAAAAATGTCAAAAAGCAAAAACTTTTGTTTGCACGCCACAAACAATTTTTGTTTGTAGTCAATTGTTTTTAGATGAGTTGGCAAATAAGATTCGTAATCACTTCAAATATCGATAAGTACATTTCTACAGTGATGATTACAATTTATTTTATTTTAATAATCAACATTATAATAATTCCCAACGTTTGTATGTCGGTCACACATGTATTGACATGAACATCATTATGCCTTTTTCAAATAATCATTTGTGACTTGATTGGGAGTGAAAAAATATAGCTCTACAGACATTCCGTTTTTCCAAATGAATCAGGCGAGCTTTGATAGGTAGATACCTATCAAAGCTCGCTTAGATAGATAGAACCTAGATACCTGCCAAATATTTGGTTTAAAAATGTTCTTAGGTTTTCACAGATATTCAAAACTTCTGGTATGTCATTATTAGAAAGACCATGGAAACACAGCAGAATTCCACAGAAAACTCAAACCAGAAGATTCTGTATAAATTGAAAATATATACTTTTTTACAAATGCTGTCAGGTTTTTTCTGGTTTGTGTCTTTTGGTGCCGTGTTTTTACAACCGTGCCGTTATTATGCCGGGTTTTTACAACCTTTTTATATATGTGACCTCTCTGGCCGTCAGTATGATTTGAACTGACTTTGGTACGGTATTGCAAGGCAATATGTACTTAACCTACACATCAACACGCACTTACAACACCAGCCCTGATGATGGACCCTGCAATGGGGCAGAATATCCCAGAAAACTATACACAGAATATATTATACTTTTTTATCATTATTTACAGACATTCAGGTAATATATTAAACATAATGACTATTGAACAATTCATCCAAAGATTGGAGTAAACTTGCTGATAACACATCTTTAGAATCAATTTTCATATTACTTATCATTGAGTTAAGAAAATATGCATGAACACAAATTATTCATTGTCAAAATGATAAAATAACAGTCCCACACCTTTATTTGAGGATGAATTTCATACACGTATCTGCACACGGTACTAACCTCATAGACGTATTATAATATAGACACGTTATTCCCATACTAGTCGGCTTTCATATGTAGCAAATATTGCATTGAAAGAGACAACAAATCATATAATCAAGTAATCACGTAAAAATCAGGTAATTTGAAGTCACGGTGACTAAAATAACATTCTCATTCCTACAACAGTGTACGATACTGTGTTCCTTTTTCCCCGGGCTTTTATTTCAGCATTGCGTCGCGCCCGATCACAAAGACGGTCCGTTCGATAACGAATGCAAATAAGGCAATTACCTTACTTTTGAGTTGCCATGATTTCACGCTTGTAACGTATCTATAGTTAATTACATCATTGACTAACCTTATTAGAACAGACGCATAGCAGTCTCTTGGCCTCCCAGATGACCATCCCCGCTTCCTCCTCATTCTTCACCACCTTCTCGGCCGACTCTATGCACTTCTTGAAGTCACCGGAGTCCAAGCCCTCCTGGGCATCATTAATAAACTTGTCTATCTTCTTCACCTTCTTGTAGAAGGGGAAACAGTCTTTGTGCTCTGGATCCAACTTTAGGCACTCTCTTATTTCCTGAAATTATCAGGAATTTTTTTTTAATAAAAAATATCTTAACGAAGATAATTATCCCCAAATAATTCATTCCATCTTTTGATCGTTTGGAGTTTGATTTTCTTACCTTCAAGGAGTCAGCTACGTGGCCCAGCTGTGAATACAAGAGTGTAGCCAGCCGGTAATATCCTTCCGTGGAATCCTGCTGCAGCCTGTTCACGGACCTAATGTCCGATACTGCCGCTAACACGTCACCCTGAAAGAAGATAAATACATAATGTCAAACATATAAGTGCGGAAAGAGTTATACTTTTATAAACTCAAAAATGCAGTTCTGAATCTGTCGAAATAATAGATATATCTCGGAATATTCAAATCACAATAATTAACATTTTATTCAGATTTTTAATATTTCATAATATTCTGCCAGATAAATATTTAATTTTGATATTTTTTTCCCAAATATACGGTAAAATAAAAGTCGCGCTTCTTGTTCCCACTGCACGCGCCTGATCAACAGTATAAAATAAACAATTCAAAGGAAGCTATAAAATAAACTTAAGTAATATAAGCAGGATAAAAAAAACAGTATTAAGAATATGAGAATATCTTGCAGTGATATACAAGATACTCAGTGGAATTTCTATATCTGATATAAATTTATACGGTGTATACAATACAATAATACAATACATAATATACATAACAAAATAATACAATAAATGACTAATGGTCCCACCAAAGCAATGTAGCACTCCGCTCTGAGCTGTCGCAGGTGGGCGGCCCATGGACACTGCTCCAGGATCTTCTGTACCAGCTCCACGCAGGCCTGGTAGTCCTGCCCTCGATAGTAGGCCTCGGCCAACTGCATGTCCTCTGATAGCTCAATAATCCGGCCATTGTTGATGTTGGCCTCGTCATTGTAGGGGTCAGATACCAGCTAGAACACAGATTTATTTTAATTCGATGAGGAATCGAAACACCACAATTTTCTGTCCTGGCACACCACTATAGCTTCAACCATATTCATACATTACATGATATGATCGATAATCCTGAAATTATGCAGAGCATTGGTTTTTACGTTCCCGATAATTACCTAAGACAACGTCAGCATAGATTGTTTCACATTCCAATATACAGGACCAACCTGCCAATGGTTATGCCTGTTGGAAGAGCTACTGCTATACTGAACAATATTACTCTGGTTTTAAGTTTCCTGTCTCTGAGAGGGTATTCCGAACCAGGATTCTCTTACACCTTTGATGGTATTTTTGATGATTTTATATATGTTTAATATTTGCTTTTGTTTATATATGTTTATATATCTCTAAATTATTTATAACATTTACAAATTAAATTTGTGTTTGTAATGTAAATATTATATGAAAAATAAATAAATTGAATTGAATTGAATCACCTCAGATTCTTTGGTTATTGAAGCTTTTAATCAGCAGCTTCTAAATTTTTTGAAAACGCAATAAATATAAGGCAATAAAAATTTATTAATGAAGTTATATTTATAATTATCATAAAATATACTGCAGTGGGTCAGCTATAAACTTTATTTATCATCCATAGTTTAGACAAATATAAAAAATAAAATCTAAATATAATAATTTTGTTATCTGTCTGTAACTTGCTGGAATGACAACATTAGTTAATGCACGAATAGTGTAATAATTGAAATTGAAGCTTGTTATATTACTGTTAAAAACTCACCACATCATAGTAATCTTGCTGAGCATCAGTGAGTGCCCCGAGCTTGAAGTGAAGATTTGCCCTCTGCAGTCGGGCTGCCGTGAAGTCCGACTTCATCTCCAGGACTCGGCTGAAGTCTGACAGGGCGAATTTAGCCTTGCCGAGAGCAAAATAAACTGTGCCGCGCTTGTAGTAGGTTAAGTAATTGTTGGGATCACCCTCTGTTGGTAAAAATAATAAATTATTTCACCGGCGTCAAGGTTTCTTTTCATAATATTGGAAGAGATGAGAGATACGACATACATTTTCCTATTCATGAAAGATATTTGAATTATTTCATATACAGAATGATAACTGCTGATTTATAAATAAAATTGATAATTTTAATAATTTTTTCAGGTAGGATCATAATATTCCTAGAGTAATATTATTATCTTATTATCACGTTTTAATCTGTTGTATAATATTCTATCAAATGTATTGTGGCTTAGAATCTATAAAGTAAACCTTTACATTTTCTTAAGTTCTTAAGTTAAGTTTAGCATATTTCTTTCTGGTGAAGATTCAGCAAAACCCAAAAACTTTGAATCTATAAGAATACAATATTTTAGTTTTATTTTAAGCTCAAATGAAACTGTTCCTCTGCAGAGAGTAGAATGCCACAATCTTCTTTCTTGACACACTGCTCTAGATCGTTGAAACTTGTGGGGCCTTCAATATCTGTTTATCTTTATTCAGCATATCTGATTCTGCCGGTCTTTCTCCTTTAATTCTTGGTGCCTTCAATACTCATCTTACATATTTTCTCTAGCATTTTCTCATCATTCACATGTTCCACATAACCGAACCAACTCAGCAACTCTTTCTTAAACCTACTGTCACAGGACGTGACAGTAGGTACGGGAGACAAATGAAAACACTGGTGTTTCTTCCAAAACATCGATCGTATAATTTGGTAATGTAATATGTGTATATTTAAAATGTCTTAAAAATAAAAAATGGATTCATAAGTGTATATATTTGTGTATATATTCATAAGTGTATATAAACTGGAGAGAGCTGGCACTAGACCGAGATGAGTGGAGGAAAATTATTGAGGAGGCCAACACCCAGCAAGGGTTGTAGTGCCAAGAATGATGATGATGATGATGATATATTTGTTTATGGATTAATAAAAAATGATATGTTTTATTTATTATTTCTGCAAGTAAGAATTCGATAATGTATAATTTAAAAATATTGAAAAGGATTTTAAAATAGACATATTTTTAAACATGTAAAGATGTAATTTTTGTTTTGTTCTAGAAAAAATAAAAGTGACAGGTATCAAAGGAAAATTTTCAGAGAAATAGCTTTCTTGGTGTCTTCAGCTTTCCTGGCTTGGGGTTCGTTTTAATCTTTTTTCTTGTATATTTCGTATTTTAATAACCACTAAAATATATTTTATCTCTTCTTTTAACTGGTTTTAACCATTTGTGGTAGATCATTATCTCGTATCTGTTTTTTTAATTCCGTTTTACTCGATTTTTGGTAGATAATTTTTTCACAAGGAAAACAAATTTTTATTTACCTTGGCAACCCAAAATAACGGAATGGGGACAAATGGGAAGTTGTCCCCTGTTCCCAATGAAATGTCAGATCCAAGAAAAAGGAGAGATGCGCATCTGGATGATACATCTTCCTCAAAAAAACCCAGGGAAACCATTACTGCAATGTACAAACCTTCCGATTGTGGTCCCTTTACAGTTCATGTTCAAAAAATTAGTGGAGATGACAAATCTTCTTCTATCCATCCAATTCATTTCGGTAACTTTTTGTTCCGGAATAAAATAAAACATATTTCCCACGGGGGGGTTAAAGCCCTTGGAAAATTTAAAGTTTCTGTTCAATTTAAAGATTTTAAATCAGCAAATGATTTTTGCTATTCTTCATTGTCTATAGGCCAATACTCGGCAGTAATTCCGGTTTATCAGGTTACTCGCATGGGTTTGGTAAAAGGTATCCCTGTAGGTATGTCAGAAAAAGAAATAATTGAAGAAATTAATGTTCCGGATCGTTTTGGTAAACCAATTAAAGTACGTCGTCTGAATTACAAAGACACAAAATCTGGCGCCATTCAATGGCTTCCATCACAATCGGTCGTCATTACTTTTGAAGGGCAAAATCTTCCGAAACATATATATTTGCACTATAATTCTCTTCCAGTGGAACAATATGTGTTTCCCACTATTCAATGTTTTTCCTGCTGCAGGTACGGGCACACTAAGACTGCATGTAGAAGTAGTCCCCGTTGTTTCAAGTGCGGCGAAGCACATCTGGGTGAGAATTGTCCAAAATTGAATAGTTTGCCCACTTGCCTCAACTGTTCTGGTTCTCACAATGCCACGAATGTTCTTTGTCCTGAGTTTATTAGACAAAAAAATATCAAACATATTATGGCATCAGAAAATATTTCTTATTTTGAGGCATCAAAATCTTTTTCTTCGGTAAAATCCTCCTTTGCGGAAAAAACTTCTTCGTCATCTCCAACTAATTTTCCTCCGTCTCCACTTTTCTCGCAAATTCTTTCAGAAAAAAATCCATCAACAAAACCCACTTCTCAAAAGAAAAGTATTTTTACTTTTCGTACCCCAAAAACATATCAGCCTTCTTATCTTTCTAATGACCAATCCACATTAAATTCAATATACATTTCTCCCAATGGAAATTCCCAGTCTAAGGATAACTCTAATGGAGTTGCATTCCTTTCAAACAATGATTCTCTATCCATTAATAACAATAATTTTTCTGATATCATTCAAACATTATTAACTCTCTTAATTAATATTATTTCTCAAAATAAAATACCGTCCAACGCTGCCGAAATAATTTCAAAAATATCGAACTCCCTCCCAAACAATGGCAGCTCTTCTTCAATGGAACACGAGAAGCGCTGCTTCTAATCGAATAAATCTTCTGTATTTATTACAGAATTACTCCATTTCTATTGCTGCCATCTCTGAGACGTGGTTTAAACCGTCTCTCCGTTTTCGTGTGAACGGATATTCATGTGTTAGGTGTGACCGATCGGATGGAGGAGGAGGTTCCGCCATACTAATTAAAAATGGTATTCCTTTTCAATCCATTCCGGTTTCTCCCCCTGATCACAGTGTACAAGTTTGTGCTATTCGTTACAATAATATATTACAATAGTTTCCACATATTGTAATCCCTCTTCAATATTCAATCTCAATTGGTGGAATAATTTCATAATTTCGTTACCTTCACCAATTATTATACTGGGTGATTTTAATGCACATTCTACCGTCTGGGGTTGTTCTTCAGATGACAGATCTGGTAAACGTATAATAGATTTCTTAGATTCTGGAAATTTATGTGTACTCAATGATGGATCTCCCACAAGAATATCTTTACCTTCCCAAAACCCTAGTGCAATAGACCTCTCCATTTGTTCTAGTAATATAGCATCTTTGCTTTCATGGGACATTGTTCCTGACAGTTGTGGTAGCGATCACTTTCCAATTATCTTGTCTTTCCAAACCCCTCAAGCCAGCAGAGCTATTCCAAGGCCTAAATATCGATTTCAATCGAAAAAAGCTGACTTATTCAGCTATGCAACGGAACTTGATAGTGCTATGTCTTCCACCTTTCATCCATTAGATAACTGTATTCAGTCATATAACAAAATGGTTGACATTCTTAAAAATATATCTCAAAAGCATATTCCTTTTACTACGTCAAATTTACAAAAACCTCATCCTGCCCCTTGGTGGGATCTTGATTGCACTCTCGCTGTTGATAAAAGAAGAAAAGCGACTAAATTATATTGTAAAAATATGAATTTACAAAATTACCTCGAATTTAAAAAAATTAGTGCTCAAACTAGGCGGCTTCTTAGAAATAAAAAAAGAGCAGGTTGGGCTTTATTTTGTGAAACTTTATCTCCAGAGACCACTTTATCTACCGTCTGGAAAATGATTCGAAGATACAGAGCTTCATATAATCCTCCAATCCAACTTACTCCCACTTCTTCCTGGTTAAATAATTTCATGGACAAACTGGCCCCCCCCTTTTGTCCATTAGATCAAGAACTTCCTCAACCATCTACTCTTGTAATTACTCATCATCTCGAAGGCCCTTTTGTTATCTCTGAACTAAAATTTGTTCTTCAACATTTAAATGATTCCTCACCTGGACCAGATGACATTCCATATTCATTAATAAAAGCAGGTAATGCAAAATTCTACACAATAATACTTAACATCTTTAATGATATTTTTTTTACGGGTTTGATTCCTGAGAGTTGGAAATCCCAATACATTATCCCAATCCTCAAACCAAACAAAGATCCATCAGATGGAGCTTCATACCGCCCTATAGCATTATCATCGTGTCTTTGTAAAATAATGGAAAATTTAGTTAAAAATAGATTAGACTGGTTTATAGAACACAATCACCTTCTTTCAAAATCCCAATTTGGTTTTCGTAAAGGTAAAAGTACTCTGGATAATTTGTCTATTTTTACCACTGATATTAATTTGTCGTTTACTAGAAAATAATATTTAATGGCTGCTTTTTTAGATATTATTGGTGCATATGATAATGTTTTAATTCCGATTCTTGTGGATAAGCTTCACAAGATGAATATTCCTGGAAAAATTATTAATTTTATAAAAAATCTTTTGTGCCGTAGAACCATTCTTGCATTTGTACAAGGATGTATAGTTGGTACTAGAGTGGTGTGGAAAGGCCTTCCTCAAGGGTCAGTTTTAAGTCCTTTACTTTTTAATTTGTACATATGTGATTTAGAAGCTGTTATTGCTAAATATTGTAGAATTATTTCATTTGCAGATGACATAGTCATTTATTCTTCAGGAAAAACAATTTCCTTGGCTTTGATTCAAATGGAAAAGGCTCTGAATGATCTTAGCTTGTGGCTTCTGCATAATGGATTGTGCCTATCCTCGGAAAAGAGCAAAATTGTTGTTTTTTCCAAAAAGAGAATCACCCCAAATCTTATTGTACATTTTGAGAATCATCCGCTTCATATAAGCTCTTCAGTTAAATTTCTCGGACTAAATTTTCAATCTTCTCTGTCTTGGTCTAATCATATTTCCGAAGTCTTATCAAAATGTAATCAAAATTTCAATATTATTAAAGCAACAGCGGGAATTTGGTGGGGTTCTCATCCTACAGTTCTGAGATTGATGTATAACGCACTTATCAGATCTCATCTCGATTATGCTTCCTTTCTTTTGGAACCTTTCCCTAAATATTTGGCAAAAAAACTAGATCAAATACAATATAAATCTCTCTCAAAATCAACTCCAATTAATATTCTCCAGGTAGAAAATGTCGAACCACCTCTGGAAATAAGACGCCAACTCCAGTCAGACAAATTTTTCATCAACCGTCTTAGTATGCTTTCCCATCCACTAACCCCTAAAATACAACTTTTGCATTCCTATTGTCACAATAAACCCTTTTGGCGAAACAAAAATCATCCTTCACTTGTAATGAGCTATCATACGTTATCTTACTTCGCTTTAAAAATATACAGAAGTCATTCAATTCCGTTGTATATGATTCCTTTTGAAAGTTTTATTCTGGAAAATAATGTGTATCTTGATTTGGGTTTAACAAAACAAATTTGTGCATCGCAAAATCCTTTGATCATCAACAATAAATTTAATCAATTAACTCGCGAAAGATGGCCTGGATTTTCATATATTTATACAGATGGGTCCAAAATACAGTCTCCTGCTTCGGCCGGAGCAGCATTTTTTTGTGTTAATCCTCATGCCACTGGAATATTTAAGCTCCCAGACGATACATCTAGTTTCACTGCTGAATCGATAGCAATTCTTGAAGCCCTTCAGTTTGTTGACCTACATGGACTTGATAAGGTAATCATTTTTACAGATTCGCTCAGTTGTCTCAAATTATTAATATCTTCCCCCTTTAAATCTAATCTATCACCCATTTTCGGCAAAATTAAATTTCTACTTTATAGTTTGTTTTTAAAGAGTTCAAGTGTTTTTCTAGTATGGATTCCTAGTCATGTTGGTATAATTGGTAATGAGATAACTGATTCCCTGGCGAAGGAAGCTTGTCAGACCGGGAATCTCAAATATGATCGACTACTTTTATCAGATATGATGACATTTTTAAAAAGAAAATGTCGAGATTCTTGGATTTCTCAATGGAATGTATCCAAATTAGTTAATGGTACATTTTTTGTCAATATTCATCCAAATATTCTGTCTAAGCCGTGGTACGCAGATTCACATCTAAGTAAGGATAAGATTGTAACTATATGTCGCCTAAGATCCAATCATTGTTGTTCTACAGCTCATCTTTTCAAAATAAAGTGTAATAACTCTCCGATATGTGAGCGCGGCATGGGTATCGGAGATCTCAATCATGAATGTCCAATAATGGTCGATAGGGAAAAATTAATGAAAGATCTTATCAAACAATATTCTACTTTACCATTAAACATACAGTTAGTCCTCTATACACCATCAAACCATGTCATATTGTCTTTGTGTAAATACTTAAAAGTTAATATTATGAAACTTTAATCATTTAACGTGTTTTATTAATTTAATTTTTTTTTATTATAATTTGGTTAATTAAGAGAAATGTGAAGTTATAATTTCTATAGACTCACAATTTTCTTGAAATATAGATATTTAATTATTATTTGATAAGTATTAATTTGAATTCTAATTATTTTCCTTAATATTGAAGTACTACTTTATCTACTCTCTTTATATTTGTACAAATGGAATTATTTTTCCTAATTTATAAATTTTGTTAATATGTGTTTATTAATAATGTGTAATTTTAAACGTTCACAATATTTTCTTGATATTAGTTAACAATATGAAACAATTAAATTGTTACCTTGTAAAATAATGATGTAAAACTTTGTTAATCCTAAGTTGTTTTTTATCTGTTACGTTTTTGTTATGTTGATTGGTTTCTAAATAAGAGCAATGTGAAAATATATTTCGTTTATATCCTCACAATTTTCTTTTCTTTATATTAAAATATTACTTAAATGAATTGAAATGCTTCATGGTTTCGTTTTTAATTTTGTTAATATTTATTTATAATTTGTACCTATGTGTTCTCAAATTTAAATGTTCTATCTTTTTTAATCTATGTTATTAAAATATGTCATTTATATTGTTCATCAAAGTACTAGTATAAATATTCATAAAATTATTAATATTGTAATTATTGTTCATTAATGTTATTTATTTCTGTATTTTTAATTAATTGTATATATTTTGTACTGGCTAATAACACCGAATTGGTGAAGGCCAAAATAAAGAGAAAAAAAAAAAAAAAAAAGATGACAAATTACGAGGCCACAACTGAGTCACGTGTTTCTTATAATTACCAGCAGAATAGAGTCTTTGTGCTGTCATCGCGAGCTTGGGTCATTACGATATTTTAGAAGATAATACAATTATTGTAATTTTAATAAACAATGAAAAGATAATTTTGGATTAAGATATATTAAGCGATAAATATCTAACCTATTCAATGACGAACGATGTTTTACTTTAGTGCTATATTTATTTTGTTGGTATGTTCAGTTTTTCAATTCTCGCTATATTATTTTTAATAATATGCAAATTTTTGAAAATACATTCCGTGTATTAATTAATTATTTCTTAGGCACCACGTGGCGTATGGATGCAAAACCGTCACTACCCATATGGATAGTGGCGGTTTTGCATCTTTATGCCACACATACATCATATCATTAAAAATTAAATGATAACAGAAAAGTAAGGTCTCATACTG